>JAPMOQ010045993.1:4335647-4380043 GCA_026543055.1 Argiope trifasciata
GCCACTTTCAAGCAAGGATTCCAGATAAGGGATTTTTTCTGTGAGGCATCGGTCGCCTCGCAGAATTTAATTAATCACAGAATTTAATTTCGATTTCGACCTAGTTGGTTTCGTTTTAATTTTTGTTGAGTAAGAAATCGGTTTTGATTGTTTTAATAATTATATATATATACTATTTACATTTGAATTGGTATAGTTAATAGTTTCAGATTCCACGAATTTTTTTTTTGAAATTTCTATATATATATTTAGTGGCAAAATTTATTCATTTAAACGGATTAAGAAATATAAGATATATATATTTTTTTCTTTTTTTTTTGTAATTTATCTTAAAGATGACTTTCTATAAAAGTCGCAATTGATCCATAACTTTCTAAGAAAAGAACATATGCAATCTATTTTGATTCATTTTGATATACAATAAATTCCACTATTGCTGTCAAAAAGATATTTTATGAACCAATGGAAAAAAGAGGTATCAGATGGAACTTTCATATCTGATGCGTGTCAGTTTTCTTGAAATCTGAATATAAAATTTGGCGTTGCATTCTTAGTTAAAAGAAATTTAGTATAAATGAATTTAATATGACAATGTCTTAAAAAGAAACGCAAAGATATCAGATGTCAATATTATGGACAATTATGGAAAAAGAAAAATTAATCATTGGAAATATAGTTCCCTTACCAAGCAATACTTAATAATTAATTTATTTTATAAATAATTATGTAACAACTTTTAATCCTACAGTCGATTTGTATAATCGAAGCTTAATATGTTGCATGCCCATGGTGATGGTAGTATATTATTAATTAAATCATCATATATTTTTTAGAATATGTGCACCTTTTCTTATTCTTTTTAAAATAATTTATAGAGAATTTAATTGCTTTGTAATTTTTAAATATTACGAAATTTAGCAACTATGATTCTTAACATTGAAATAGGAAAATATTTCCACATTTGAATTTTGTTCATCAAATATAGTCATATCTGAAACAAATTGTGGGTGCACAAATGTTTTTACGATGTTCATCTTAATAACATCAAATTTTAAAATGATACATTTTATAGAATATAATTATGGTAATTTAATCTCGAGTAGAAAAACATTTAAAAAATTTTAATTTTTATATTTACCTTTGTCTTTTACAGTCATTTGTTGGAGAGTTAACTTATTTGCAAAATGGGATGTAGAAGAAAAAAAAGTTTTTTTTCGGAATCTTTTTCCAAACTAATAAGTGTGATAGAAAAAAAAGAAACTGCGACTTAGAAGCAGAAGTCATCTCTTCTTGAAAATGGACGAACTCTTCAACAAATGTTTCGAAATGGCTATCAATACATACTATATAAGGTGGTGTTCGAATTTTCATATATTGGCTAATTTGTGAACGTTTAGAAAAAGATATTTTTTTGACAATAGGAAAATGTTTTAAATGACAGAAAGAATTATATATTTTTTTCTATAGACTAATGAATGCATTTCTGAAAATATTACAATTTCTAGCTTTTTGTAAGCTTTAAAAGACATAAGTTATATTGAAGAAAACAAATCGGGTACCTTTAAACATATGATTAAAAAACTTTGTTTTATAGTTAAAACCGATGTAGCAATAGATACTTCGCCTAAATAGGACAAAAATACATATTTACTTTAAGGAGCAATTTAAAATAAGTAAAAATATTAACAGAATAATTATTTCCATTAGCAAACGCTTCTTTAAGATCTCCCTCAATTGTAAATTCATCTGCGAAATTCGTCTAAAGTACTAATCAACTTTCCATAGCTCAATTAGTTCTAGACAGAGGAAGGAATTTTATTTATTTGAATTATTGTAATATCAAGAATGTGTTATTAAATACAGTACATGGACTCGAAAGACGAAATAAAAATTTAGGTTTTGTTACTTTATTAGGAATATAATTACTCAAACAATATAAAATCTACCTGCCTCCTATCTTACTGTTAGTGACTGTTTCTCATGACTTGGCAGCTCTGGGTTTGAGTCGGGGTTCGGTCATGGTTGTTCTCTACACTGTGCTCTATCTGTGAGGTGTGTGAAAAAGCACCCTGCACACCCCTGCAAAAAGATGCTGTACACGCGAGTATGTAAGTGTCATCATGACATGAGCTAGAAATCAGACTTGTGCCCCCAGTTGCTCAGGGGTTTTTACCTTCACAAACCACTGCACATTCGGTTTAAATCGCAGACAGTTAATCAACGGGCTTGTAAAAAGCCATAACCAACAACAACAAAAAACTATATAAATCAAATTTTTCAAGTAATTTATCTTTTAATTTTCGTCCTGTATTTTTTTTCATTAAACCCTATGCACATATCTTTGATGCCTCAGAAAGTTATTGGATCATGATGACAGCAGACACCTTACATAGATGAAACAGATAAACTAATTGTCCGATATATTCTAGAACATTGTTTAAAGACCAAGTATTTTGTAGAGTGTAAAAAGCACAATATTCAGCTATTTGGAAGATTGCTTACGTTGTGAACTTTGCCACATTTATAACAGATCCAATATCATTCATGATAATGATATATTCTGCTGTCTTTATAAAGAATTAGATTGTCGCATAGATATGTATGTTGCAGCAAAAAGAGTTGATATTGAATATTTGCAATAATTTTAAAACAAAAATTGGATTTTTCTGTTTTTAGAGAAATATTCAATGTTTTTATAATTATATAACTTTTAGAAATAATATGAATTTAAAGTCACCTTCCATTTTATAACTACCCATTGTTACAAAAAAAATTTATTATTTCATTTTCGAAAATATAGATTTCCATTTTAAGAGTAACTTATTGTAATTGTCTTTGGATTCACACAGCTAATTACAAGTGATTAAATTTAATTTCGTTTATAATGATCGGACCCAAAATGAGCAACTGAGTTCAATTTATATTAAAAAAATTGCTTTCTTAAAACTAATAAGTATTCAGTTAATTGAGCTGCCAGTATGCACTTTTTTATTAGATATTACATTTTCTTTTGCAGCTAATTAGTTATTTTAAATTATTACACTACTTAAACTACTTAAAAAGAATTTTAAAAAACTAATATTTTAACAAAGAGAAAACCCTAATCAGGGAATGAACAGACCTTTGCATTTACTCATTAAAAAACTAATTTCTAACAAAATTATTTCTTAATGCTAACACATTCATGTCAAAAACTGTCATTTCATTTAGAAATATTTTAAATGAAAAATAACTTTTAATTTTACAATACTTCGAAAACACAGCCTAAGTGATATTTTAGACACATATTGATGATATATTACATTATAAAATATTCAGTACTTCCAACATTTTAATAATTATTTTTTCATATTACACTAGCGGGAAAAAAGTTTCAACACCAAGAAAAATTATTATAGAGTAACGAAATTTGGACTATGCATTTGTTTAGTTAACATGTTTAAATGATTAAATTTTCAACACTGATTAATTTAAGGTCAAGAAAATACATTTCAACTATCGATTTCTGTTGCATTTATAAATGGTTTAACCTCCAGAGTTTTGAATGCAATCCTGCAAACATGCATGTATTGTGCTATAAAAGTGTTGAATATTGTTTTGAAGTATCAAATTTCAAGCTTTTGTAACTGTTCTGCCTATACTAGGACTGTCAGTGCTGTGAATGATGTTGTAGTTGTCGTCTAATGATATGCCATGCGTGCTCAAATGTAGATAGATCTGGTTATCTCACAGGCCAAACTGGCATGTCTACATTCTGTAAAACACTTTTTGAAACCTTCTCCATATATACAATGAGAAATTATGTGTTTTAAAAATCCATGTTATCCAAATTATGTGTTTCCATGTGTTATTTAATTATTTAGTTTGTTTGGATACAATTTCTCATTTATATCGAGTATATAACTGACGTATTTTCAATTTGGTCCAAGTCCACTGCAAAAAAAATATATGTGGGATGTCACACAAAATTATTTATTATATATAATTATGATATTTCGTAAGTATTTATGAAATTTCGAAATATTTTTGTAAGATTTCTTTTATGCAGTCACTATCTACAGCATACAAATAAGTTTTACTGTTATTTATAATAATCAAGTTTATAATATGAAGCCCTTTCATCACTTTGTGCTAATATAACTATTGATAAATATATATAATTGAAATATAAAATTATTTTAATGTTATTAGGAAATTATTTTAAGTATAACTATTTGTAATATTCATTTATAAGTGTTATAAATATCATGGATTCAAAAAACCATAACGATAAAATATTCAGCCAGTCAAAATGATACAGCTTGAACCCCCCGCCCCATTTCTATGGATTCATTCTACCTAAATTAGAAATATTTTTTTTTCTAAAACACATAAACATCCATTGCGACACAAAATTTTCAAAAATCTTCACACTTTTTCCGTTAATATGCTACTAAAATGAACAGTTGCTAAAAGAAGCAGTTTTTGGAGGTTATCAAATCGATTTCAGATTACATTCATGTAAGCTAAAAGAGCAGTTCAAATTTTTGCAGGAAGGTGCTTGCTTTATTTATTGATTCCCATAACAGACAAACGATCGAAATCAATGAGTCAGAAATATGTATTTAATTTCTTAGCAAAAGCATTAAAATAACCATCAAATTATTTATTACAAGAAGTTTGTTTTATAGATCTTTATTAATGCGTTTCAGCGTTCTTTGGGGCACATGCAAAAATCATGATTCTGATTTAAATTTTAATATATCGAAGAATGCTATAAATCGGTGCTTGAATAAAATAAAGGGAAAAAAGACACATAATTAATTTTAAAAGAAAGGATATTTCATTTCTGCAATTATTAATTATTTCTGAATAAATAATTCTGGGTTTCATGATAATTCTGGAAATTCATTTATTCGCCCTCCCCCTTATTTAATTTCAGAAATTATGTGTTCCTGCATATTTGAATATGATTTTTATGAAGCAAGAACTATATACGACCATTCTGCGTGAATTTTATAATTACAGTTACAGATAAATTGTACGATTTAAATTGCCCGAAAATATAAAACACAAAGTTTGAAAAGTGATGGTTTTAAACAAGGGCCACGTTAAAAAATTGAGGGATTTAAAAAGATAAATAATTTTTAAAAACGCCAATTATTTTAAAGAATGTAAAAATGTTTAGGTGGGTATTTTCTACCTCTAAATTGTCGACACTTGAAGATGATATATTAAAAATTAATTGATGTTAATTAATTATTGTCATTTAGTTGAATTATAAACGCTGCTATATGCGTTTGTGTTCTGATATTTTTGGTATTTAAACATGACTTAAGAATTTTTTAAAAATATTAGCAATCAAAATTCAAATTATTTGTCATTCACAATTCATATTTGCTATAAATAGTCAGAATTTGGAAAGAAGTTTTTTAAAGTTTCAGATCTACAAAATTATTTCTGGTCCAATTTAACACGCTTTGGACAAAACATTTTATTTATTTTTGATATTTATCAGTTTTGTATATTTCAAGATTTAAGGTATTTTATTTTAAATTGGTATATTCATTTGATTTTTAAGAAGGAATTCTTTCGTTTTAATTCTGTAAGTCATCATATTCTTTATAAAAGTTATGAAATTATTTTTTAAAAGAAATTCTTTATCTTTAATGGCAGCTAAATATTGTTGGTATTAAAAATTACTTTATTAATTAAAAATTAATATTGCCTAATATATAACCATAAACATTGGAATCAACATCATGTTCCAGTTAAATGTTCTCTAAAATTTCTATTGATGAATAATAATTTATAAAGTATTTTTTGTGTGTAGTTTATAAATATATATAGTAGAATACGATATATAAAAATATAATGAAAAAGCGATATGTAAAATACTTATCTTTCCTATTGTAATTTTTTCATTGAGAATAAAATATTTTCAAACGATAAAAAGGATTTAGTACTCTGATATTTTTTGATTTTATCCAACCCAAAAATGGATTTTTACGATGAAATTCAGTTTTTAGATAGAACTGTATTAAAAGTATTTATTATTCAAAAAATTATCCATTTTAATTTCATAATGTATTAAAATTGCATTGCAATGTATTAAATGTATTAGAATTGAATTAAAAGTACTTTTTATACAAAAAAATTTCCATTTTAATTTTATAATTTATCCAGTTTCCCATTTCATTGAAATGGGAAATTCAGAAAATTTTTCAATCTTTCGTATTGAAAATATTTCAGTAGAAATAAAAAAAAATTGACTTTCAAAGTAGATGAACTGCATATTTTTATCGTCAGAATGTTTTTAGATTCGGATCTTAAAAAATATTTAATATATGAAATTTAACAAAAATGCTCAAATAAGTATAAGTAATCCGATTTTGAAAAAAATATAAAGAGAGGGAAAAGTCGGTTCCTCACTTAGTAGATTAAATCAGATGGAATCCAAGCCCAATCCTTTGGGATTACAAAACAAACAAAAATATTTTTACTTCAAAATAATAATAAAAAATATTTTCTGAATAGTATAAAATTTTATTACTCTTACTATTTTATGTGGAAGTATGCTCCAAGATATATATTAGATTAAACTTTGTTTAGTTCCAGTTCCAGAGCATAATATATATATTTAAGCATCAAGTGATTTATGGTTGGATTAACAACATCAACTCGAAGTAACAGATTATTATTTACTAGGATCCTAGTAGAAGGTGAAATTTATCACAGAGAAACTCGAGGCACTCTTAATTTATTCTTGTAATATTTTATTCCGACATTAATAACTACGAAACAATCTTAAACATGTGCCTGGAAGCTGTTTGTGATGATACAGAATAATTAGAAGAAAGAATTCGGTTATTATTTCTGCTCAAAATCGGCCATTTTTCTGGTAATGGAATTAAAACTAATCTAAATGTAGTTTTTAAATTTCATTATCGTTTTCCTTCATTTCAGTAATAAAGATGTATTTTGAAAGAAATAATTTTGAAAAACCTATAATTAATATTCTTCTCGCATGAATTGAGTATTCAGTGCAGTGGAAAACAGAAAGATAATTATGAATTTAAAAAAAAAACAAATTTCAAGTTATTTTCAGTGATTAAATTAATTTAATAATTAGAGTTTCGCAGGGAATCTATTTCTCCCAACACAAAGAAAAGGAAAAAGAGAAATTTTGAAAGAACAATACATAGGATATTAGTTTTAAAAGACTTGAAGGAAATTCGACAATGTTTAAAAAGAGCGTTTATTATCTGGAATAAAAGCCTGACTGTACAATAAGTTAAGAGAGTAAAGTCCCGATAACAATTAATGGAAAGAGTATTTCGTGATGTATTTGCAAACTTATCAAAATAAATGAAAAATAGTTAATAGTTCAATTGTTATCTATGAAAACCGAAATAAGCGAATGTGAATATGCTCCAGTGAATGCACAAACATATTAAACAAATTAGGGAAAGATAAAATCAGTCAGCAACGTCGACAAATACAAAAGAAAAAGGGAAAGCTACAATCTCAAATTTGAATTTATCATCTGAGAACGTTAGAATTTAAGTTATTAATTGTCTTAATTAATTGTGTGTGTTTGTGTGTGTGTGTTGAAATTATAGTAATAAAGACAGAGAAAATTGTAACAGTTCAAGTCGTTGCAATGAATAAGATTGTATAATGTTAATCACATAAATTTTATACAAGTTAATTATTGATATTTTCTTCCTATATTTACAGTGTATTTTTCGTTTAAAATTCAACAGCTTATTTTGTTATTATTAGGTTCTCTGCTATTTTGTCAAATATATATAATAATAGGTTTTAATTATAAAGTAAGAATTATATTTATAACTATATAAGGCATGAAGCGACTGGGTTGCCGTTTATTTTAATTAACTACAAATCCTGATTGAGTATTCTATATTAATTTATATTAATTACTTCTATAATTAAGTCACAGTGATATTTATCAAATATTTCGTACTTGTACCAAACGATTATGAGATCATTGAATTTCACTGAATAATATCTATATTCTTAAAAAAATTTATTTTCACGGTAACAGGTACAAATAATTTTTAAAAAAAACAGATCAAATGAACGGAGAAGTAGTTTCGAATTTCATCTTCGGTATATTCTCTGAGAAATTCATCGACATGATTAATCAATTTTATCATCAAAATGTATTCTATTACAGAAAAGTCGAATAGTTATTATACTCCATATACACTGAAGTGACAAAAGTCATGGGATAGCAATATGCAAATATACAGATGGCAGTAGTATCGCAGCTAAAAAGTATAAATGCGCAGTTCGTTTTCCAGAGCTTTCATTTATGTTCAAGTTATTCATGTGAACAGGTTTTTCGTGATTTATGGCGGCACGACGAGAATTAACAGACTTTGAACGTAGAATGTTAGTTGGAGCTAGACGCATGGGTCATTCCATTGCGGATATCGTTAGTGAATTCAACATTCCGAGATCCACAGTATCAAGAGTGTGCCGAGAGTATGAAATTTCATGCATCCCATCCCATCATGGACAGTACAGTGAGCGACCACCGGCAATTAACGACCGAGACCGCCGACGTCTGTGTAGAATGGTCATTGTTAATAGACACTTCGTCAAATAACTGCAGGAATCAATGTGGGACGTACGAGGGACGTGTCCGATAGGACTGTACGGAGAAATTTGTCTTCCTTGGGCTATGACAGCAGAAGACCGACTCGAGTGCCTTTACTGACAGCACGACATCGCCTGCAGCGACTCTCCTGGGCTCGTGAGCATATCGACTGGTCCCTAGACCAGTGGAAAACGTGGTGTGGTCAGTCACGATTTCAGTTGTTACAAGCTGATGGTAGAGTACGAGTGTGGCGCAGACCCCACGATGCCATGGACCCAACCTGTCAGCAAGGCACTTTTCAAGCTTGTGATGGCTGCATAATGGTGTGGGCTGTTTTTACATGGCATGGACTCGGTCTTCTGGTGCAACTGAACCAATCTTTGACTGGAAATGGTTCAGCTGCTTGCAAATCACTTGCAGCCATTCATGGACTTCATGTACCCACACAACGATGGGATTTTTATGGATGACAATGCGCCATGTCACCGGACCAGAACTGTTCGCGATTGGTTTGAAGAACATTCCGGACAATTCCAGCGTATGATCTGGCCACCTAGATCGCCCGATATGAATCCCATCGAGCTTTTATGGGACATCATCGAAAGGTCCGTTCGTGGTGCCCAAACTCCTGTACCGTCCACACTTTCACAATTATGGACGTCTATACAGACAGCATGGCTCAATATTCCTGCAGAGGACTTCCAACGACTTGTGGACTCCATGACACGTCGAGTTGTTGCACTTCGCCGGGAAAAAGGAGGACCGACACGATATTAACAGTCATCCCATGACTTTTGTCACTTCAGTGTAATTTATAAAGATAGTAACAGTTACTTTAAATGTTCCAATGTTTACTTTCCTGTATTGCCAAAACTTCCGTCTAATGATCAAGATAACCATTATTTTATTTATTCATCATCAAATAATGATGTTTATCAAATATTCCGGTCCCATTCCAAGCAGTTATGAGTAAGCTTTCGTTCACTGAATAATATCTAAATAGCCATAGATATCTATCTTTCACTGTAACAGGTACATGTGTTAAGGACCAATGAAAAGGTGAGGAATTGTAAATTTTACTTCATCATGGATATTATCACTAATAAATTCATGGACATGATCAATCACTTTTATTATTAAATTTATTTCAGCTTCATCAGAGAAATAATAAACATTAATTGTATTCAATTTAATGTCATGTATTGTAGTAATAGTTACTTTCAATGTTTCAACAGCTGAGGTTTAATTTCCTGCACTTCCAAAACTTTCGGCTTTTAATTCAGATAACCATAACCTCACTTAGTATTACCATTAATTAAGTGAAAACAATGATAATTATCAAATATTTTGGACTCTTGCCAAACAATTATGATAACGCGAAAATTCATTGAATGCACAAAATATCCATCTTTCATAATAACATATACATGTATTAAAGAGCCAATAAATAGTTAAATTATATTAACGGCCCGTTTTAAAGCAATACTAGAGCTATTTGGGGACAGATACCGTCATTTTGATTCAATGTCAGATGACGAGCACAACAATTAAGCTGGCACCCCCACACCAGAAGTAGATGTCCTGCCTGACAGAATTAACGTGCAATAGACCTCTTTACACAACGGTTCTTAGGTGGAATTAGTTCTCAAATATGAGAACTTACTCAAATCGAGAGCTTACCACCAGGCCACCATGGCCCACGCCAACGAAAAGAAAAAAAATCATTTTATTTTGACCATATTCACTAATAAATTCATTGATATAATCAGTCATTTTTACTATTAAACTTACCGACACATTGTAATTACACTCCATTTAGCAACGATAACTGAAGTAACCATTAACAGAATAATCTAACTGTAATATCTAACTGTCATATACAAGGACCAAGTTAGTCTGATTGGTAGGACGTTGGACTCGCATCCCTTAGATTGTGAGTTTGAAAATTATCTGCCACTGTGGTGACTGGCGTACGTTAAATCTGTGGTGGTCACAAAGTCCTCCAAGTCGAGAGTAATACCAATGGGGGTAATGATTCAGAAATGATCGTTCTCTGATTCAGGTCTAAATTACGATCGGTGAATGAATGAATGATAAGCATGAATGAATAAAAAAGGGTTGTGAAGCGTGAGTAGTTAAGCCGTGCTAGTTGGTGCTACTGTAAAAACGGGTTAAGCTCACTCGGCTTAAATGAAAATTTAAGAACATTTAAATTTTCATTAAAGAAAGCATCTGCCAATTTTTATATGGAAAAGATAAATAAGTATGTTATTTCAATAAACGAAAGGAATATTTTTAAAATCAATTCCCAACTTTAAATAAATATGCAGGAAAGGAAATTATTTCAAATATTTCGAATACCAAATCCTTTGTCAGTAACATTTTCGAAAATGTTTGAAATAGGTTGAATACATAAGGAAATGAGGAAATTATCAAAAAATTCTTTTACGGAAATATCAATTTCCAAAAATCTTCTCAAATTATTCCAAATATCTTCAGATTTTTTTTTTATTTTACTATTTTTAAAACGTTTTTCTTGATCTTTACGCCTGAGGCTTAGTTTTAAATCTTAGAACCAAAATTTCCTTTCTATATTGTTCCTTGTATTTTGGTCTTTTAGTTTTTTTTCTTGAAATTCAGAATCTGCTTGAGATTTCTCTAGAGTTTCTTCTCGAAAAATATCCTTTCTTGACATGTGGCTCAAAAATTCCAATTCCATCTTCGAATTTATGTCTGGTTTCGACTCTCTTATCTTTGTTCTCTAAAACACCGAAAGCGACATTTGCATTTTTCGATTTCCCCAGGGAATTCGAAAGAGATTGTTTATTTAAAGGGCCAGACAGTTATAAACAATTTGGGGAACATCTTCCTCAGTTCTCAAGTTATTCTGGGGTCTAAAGCTCGAGTATAACTTTTTAATGTTAGCTTTATTTACACTCGAAATAAAAGAACATTTAAAAGATTCAAAACTTTTGGATGTGATTATATTTGTTTTACGCAGGAAAAGCGAACAAATAAGTTTGCAAAAATATTTGTAACGTTAAGAATTCTTCTAATTATTTTTAAAAGCTGCATGGATATGCTGTTTTCAAAATTTTCTTTCAGTTTTGGAAAACTCCATTGTATTATAAAAGTAAGTTGAAATATGAATTAGCACAGTTTGGAAGAGTTTTAGGAATTATATTATTACTTTTGAACACATTCCACTTGAAAAAGAATGCATACAAATCTTACAAGACGTATGATGAAAATGAATTATTATTAGAAGTCGATGACACTGATGTTTTCCAAATTTTATTTTAATTTTGTAAAACTCTGTTGCATTCTAAAAGTAGTTAAAAGAGCGAATATAATTAATTAATACAGTTAAAAAAACGTTTTGAGAATTATTATGGATTATGAAAATGAAAATATATAAAACAAATTAGCATGAACTCTAAGAGTTAAACAGCAATTTTATACAAAATAAATGGAGAATAAATAATTAGCTGTGGTTTCAAATTCATTTTTTCTTGATACTTAAAATTACATGCATAATTACATTTACTAGGAAAAAATATTTTTTCCACGAACATTGTTTTGTTGCTCATTTTTTATATTCTTTTACTCATAATTATACTAATCAAATGATATAGTAAAAAAGCATTTATCTCAAAAGTTTGAATTTTTAAAATAATTTGCTGCCCAGCATTGAACTATTGAGTAGTAGCTTACACAAACAAAATATTTACAGCTCAAAATATTTTTTTTCTGCTTTAAATTTTATAGAAAGAAGAAATAAGTGTTAATATATTCAGTAAATTCGTTGCTAAATACCTGAACATTTACTGTTAATTAACTTCAATTTTCAGTTTTATATTTTCCGGCGTTACCAAAATTTATCTTTTTAAGACCACTTTTGATATTTTCTTAGACATTCCTCGTTTTTGGAAAACAACCGTTTTACTTTCTTTTGAAAATCTTATGTAAAAAAATTAAACATTGTAGAAAGATAACAAATCATTAAAATAAAAATAATATAAAATTCAAATTGGATACATATTATATACATAGTTCATACATAATATACATATATATTTATTTTCGAATTTTTCTTTTATGTGCAGTAAATAATCTTAACCTCCTTTATTGTAATTAGTGTTTATTGTTTTAAGCTCAATGTATGGGAACTGAAAACTGAAAAAGCCTTTTTGCGAGAAAGTAAACGATAGTGACTTAATGATTACTTGACATATTCGAGCATTTCTAAACCCTGGATCATTGGCTTAAAGTTTTTGAAGTAATCGAAATGGATGATAAAAGAAATTAAGTTGCTCGAAAAGAAAGAATAAATTCAGTTGTGACAATAATTGTGATAAAGAAATGTTATTGATTGGTTGATTTTGATTTATCGGCACAAGGGCTATGCTTGGTCATACTGCTCCATTCTTATAATAAAGGGCAAAAAATTGTTAATGTTTGAAGTTTCGTATAAAATTAGGTATTTTTATGGATAAATTAATGTAAAAATCTAAAACAGACGACGATAAAATATGACATATTTATTTTAAAATAACAATTAAAAATGAAAATTATTTGAATTAAATATATTGTAACAGGTTTATAGCAATTAAAAATTTTAAAATGCTTCGTTATAATTTCTTCCCTGCTATTCTAGGAGAATAATATTTTCTGAATGAAAAGAAAAGCTGGAGATGCAGTTGAAAGCTGTACATTCCATCAAAATATGATTCAATCAAAAACTGTCAATTCGGTGTGACATGAAGAAAATGTAAGTGCCCTTTCTCCAAAAACTAGGTGCTTGTTTAGGTTCAATACGTAGGCGAGATAATTTAATGTTATTGCATGCACTCAGAATAGAATCTATATGATCTGTGATTCATCTCAATTCCTTTTACGAGCTGCTTAGAATCTATATACTGTACTGTTATCTATTGTTTGATTTATTCAGAATCTATATGATCCCTTGTAGTTCATTGTTTGACTTGTTCAGAGCTATAAGTCCCGTTTTTATTAAGTGTTCCATTCCAGTTCATTGTTTAATGTGTTCAGAACTATAAGACCCGTTTTTATTATATGTGGACCATTGAAATAATTAGTTCGATCTGTTCAGAATCATTGTATTTCATTATTCTCTTGGTCATAATCTATATCATTCGTTCTTTTCTGCTTAACCCATTGTAATTTATTGCTCAAATTGTTCACATTCAATATAATATATTATAATTCATTGTTTGATTTTTTTTTTCAAAATTTGTATGATCCATTTTAATTCAATGATTGATGTGTTCAGAATTTATATGATTTGTTATTATTTTATGTCATTCATTGTATTCAATAGTTCGAATAGCTCAAACTCCATGTAAATCATTGTATTTCATTGTTCGTATTGATCAGAATCTATGCAATCCACTCTTATTTTAAGTGATCCATTGTAAATATTTGTTTAGAATTTTTCTTTGGAAGTTATTCTTTGTTCTTCGATTGTTGGAAACCTATCCTACATAGAAAAATTGCCATGAAAGAATTACTCAATTATTTGATGATATTTATAGTAATAGTGGCTTTGTACAAACACTAAGTGATATTAAAAAAAATTGACCGAAAATGATTAAAGATAAATTTACATGTCAAAATATAAATTTAAAAATTGCTGACAAAAAATTAATGCAACATAATTTACAAAATACAATAAGGCATACGCTATCTGAATGATTTTATTGATGATTGTAAAAACAATTTTACGTCTCAAAATTACACAATAAATAATAGTGGTAAATCTCAAATTCTAATTTGTATTTTTAAAATCAGGACCTCTGACGAGAACCATATTTTATAAATTTCTGCTTCAGACTATGGAAAATACTTTAGCCGATGGAATGTTTTTTAAACTATTTTTTCTTATAATATGATGGCAGAGAAAAAAAATTGGAGATTTTTTTAATTAAAAAAAAATCTCTCTCACCCATCAATCTCTTTTAAATTCCCCATTTATACGAGTAATCAATCAATAATAATCCCAGTAGCACTAGACAATATTTAAATGTTTCCACTAACGTAATAAATTGTGTCTAGATTCATTTCTTGAATCATTTACGAATTTAGCCGTTAACCATCAACTGACTATTCCGACACATAGGCACGCAGATAAAACTGAGGGGCCAAAAAACCGCAACAGCAACGATGGCAGGAACTGTGGTCCTAAAAACCACCACCAACCAATCCTTCCCTAGGGGAGTACGTCCCATCAACGTTACGAGCAAGCCATTTCTCCCTCTTCCTGTATGCATCAGGGCCGACATAACTAACCACTATACCGACAGCTTCTCATCCTCATTTTTAGTGCCCCCAAATGGAAATAAGTTAGACAGTAAATAGTCAGGTTATCAATCATGATTCGATTTTTTAAAACATATATTTTGCATTTATATTCAATATGTTACTGATATATAATATTTTTATTATTTTTATTTTTAATATTATTATTTAAGAATATCTTTGTAAAGTGAAATGTAAATTTTAAGTCGAATTCTCAATAACACAATTTTTATATAAATTTTACTGTATATTCTTATTTAAGAAAAATAAATCATTTACAAATTTGAGGGGAGCAAGTGAAACTGAAATCTATACTTTGTCAAGTAAAGTAAGAGTAGTATCATCTAATGAAACGATAAATAAATTTTAAGAAAATATTCTTTGTTTCCTAAATACATCAAATCACTTAAATTATTGATGGCTTTAAAGACTATTATTTAATTTCTATATTTGCGTGCAAATTAGAAAATTACACAGAAGCATGCGCATCCAACTTTTCCTGTTCTTCAAGCAACACAGCTTTTATGCCAACTGAAATTAACCCTATTTCCTTTTAGCTGAAATATTTCCTCTTAAAATATTTTCAGAGCGAAAGGAAAACACACCAAATGAAATTAAATTTTGAATGTTTTCTTTCTTTTCCGAAATTCTAACCGACACGCCTTAGTTAAACTATCTAGAAAAGAAATGAATTATTTCTTCAGCTTCAATTAATCATGGAGAATTCAGTGAAAGTTTAACATGAATGCGAGACAAAAGAATATATTATTATATCTGAATTATTCAATGTGTTCGAAAGTTATTGTTCGTTATTCAAAGTGAATTTTTCAGTGGGTTATTTTTTTCTGGCCCTTTAAGCATACAGTTTCGAGAATTCAAAGTGTTTGTGTTGGGCATTTCATTAAAAAGACACTTTTATTATAATTGTTTCAATAATACAATTATGAAAATAAATTACAAAAAGGTAGGACAATACAAGGAAGATGGTTATATTATCAACAATATTTAGAACTCTCCATTCCCTAGAGAAACTCTCTTCGAAATAACTAGATTATTTATTCAATTCTAATTAACTTTATTAGAACAATTGCTTAATTCAGTAGTCAAGAGCCCAATCTATTCAAAAGACTAAATTCTAGTCTGAACTTTATTTAACATTGTCAGGTACTTTCTTATTATAGATGCGCAAGATGTCGCCAATGGGTGCCAAACACGAGTCAAGTCGCCAAGCGGAATGTATGGCAAAACAAATGTCGTCAATGTGAACAAAACGGGAACAAAGTCGCCAAATGAATAATGATAATTTGACGAATTTGAGCGTTTAAATTTAATAATAAATTATTTTTTATTAAATTTAAGTTTAATTTAATAAATAAGTAATTTTGTACTTTTGGCGAATTGTCACATTTACCGAATACGATTATTTGGCGACATTTTAGTTTTAACCGTTTATTTTTAAATTATCCATTATTTTTTCTGACTTTATTAATTATTTTGAAACATTATTATTTTCAAACTTCTTTTAATTCCAAATGTTTCCATGATGTAGGTAGTTACATAGTAAGCATGTAATTTGATAACGGTTTACTTTACAAAATCTGTTTATATGTTGGCTTTTTTTTATATAGTTATTATGGCCTATAATTATTTGATTAAAATTACTTGTACCTTGCGTAAGAAACTATATTTAACGCAATCACCTTTAATTCATGGATCAAATAAGAGACAAATAAATAAAAATTTGAGAAAACAATATTTGTATACATTTACTTAAAAAATTACTTTATATGCATATAAGTTAAACACATAATTTATTTATTTGAATGAATGCAGCAATTACGTTTTTCAATGTTATGCATCTTTATTGTGAATTTGTTTACTAACTTGAATAAGAAAAAGATCTATTACTGATTCACCATTCCGCTCAAAGTCAATCGGAAATAAATACTGAATGACGCAACCACCACTTAAACAACACTGGCGGGAATTGTGGTTGAATTCCAAGGGCCATTACCGACCACGGTACAACCCTCCCCGAAAGAAATGTGTCGCATCATCTATGGTACGATTCAGATTCCTCGCCTTTAGTGTACTCATCGGATTGGGGAGATCCAACCACCATGTCGAAAGCAACTCATCCTTAATCACGAGGAGCTCCCCAGAGGGTCACTTGAATATAAGGAGACATTTTACTTGATACCACAAAAATAAACGCATTTATTACTGTGAAACCTCGTTTGACAGGCATAATTTCGCCCAACCGTATTCGCAATGTAAAACAATCGTTAAGCAAAACACTTTATTCCACAGAAGCAATATAAGCTGGACAATCTGTTCTGAAAAATAATTCTTAAGAAGGTTTAAAATGCCACAATTTTTCATTTTCAATCCATGATTCTTTCACAAAAAAAAAAAATGTTTACAGACATATGTATTTGCCTTAACTTTAAAGTTTTGCGAAAATGAATCACATTCATTAACTGTCGTATTACACGCTTGTGCGTTACAAATAATGTATAATCATACCAAATCATAATCAGATTTAAGAGATAGTAAAGAAGGGGACATCTAACTAGATGAATGGCCAGTATGCATATTCCCATTCCCATTCCCTTCCCTATTTCATGTATGCTGGAAAATAGAGCAACATCATTGGTTCCCACATCCATCCATTCTGTGACAAGAATGTGACGTCATGTTTGATTCTGTAGAGATTCAACTTGGATTTGATGCCTCTTGTAACTAGATTGCATCAACTGAATGAACTTGATTTTATTCTTTGCAATATTGATAGCTAACTTAGTTACGCATGCATTGATAAATTTGCTCAGAAATTACGACGTACAATCAGTATCACCAATAGGAACCAAAACTATTTCGAAGTTCTTTTATAATGACGTCACAATTCCGTCATAGATAGTTAGGCGGTGCGAATCATTGATGCTGCTCGAATTTTCTCCGTAAAATGGGGTATGGAATGGATATATATTGCCTTGTATCTGGCATCAGAAGCGACAGCAAATGCGCTTGTGCATTCCTAGCGGTTCGAACTCAAGAGCATTGGGTCCGTAGCCGTGTAACATAACCACTAGACAAAAGTGCACATTCGTGTCTGGAAGTTGGCATCTGGCTTATGAACTTACCGCAACGGTATTCCCTCTCAAGCTAGTTGGATGTGAGAGGAGCGATATTATCGCACGAAGTATTTTTTAGCTGACAACAAGCTTTTTAAATCGCGCCAAGCATTATGGAGGACAAAAAAGTACACTCGTTTCCAGGAATTGTTATCTGGCTTATGAAATTACCACCGCAAGTAAAATTAATTTGCAGCGCATGTAGACAAAGTTTGATTATGGTAATTCTTCTTTGTGTAAGATGTTACCTTTAGCCCATAATATTTGCTAGATACCAATTTCTACGATTCAGATGCATTCGTTCAAATCCCTCACAGTCGCGTTCTACAGCGCTACACTGCTAAAAACATTTTATGCTGATATAAGGATTCATTTCTAACAATCGTGCGATATTCACTGATATCGGAGAAACAAGTTAGCTTCCACTTAAAAATGCAACCCTCTTCTTCAATCGTTTTGCGAAACATTGCTTGTTAAGAATTTTTGTGTTTTTGTTTTTCATTTTCCATTTTACTTTTCACATTATGCGAATCAATTTCTATTAGAACTCTTTAATAAGCGAAATATGAATGTAATTGCAAACAAGATTTATTATGCCTAGAAAGAAAGTAAAAGCAGTATACTCGTTAATTTGTAATATTTCCTTTTGTTTCGTTTTAAAATCATGCATGCCACAATTCGAAATATAAATTATAATATTAAAGGAATGCAAACACTTCGCATTACTGTCGAAGAGCGTCTTATTTAAAAGAGAGAATAAAATAATGAAATAATTTCATCTCAAAATTCTATGCTTTTTCTACCAGTGTAATCCCGTTTGATTCTTTCATCTCTTCAAAACATTTACATTGTTATTCCTTCCATTGAATATTAATTATTCAAGAACATAAAACTTAATGCATCCAAGTATTTCTGCTATCTGAACCAAAACCACACACCGTTTCCTTTATATTCTACAATTATCTTGTTTTAAAATAATTGCAGAGTGATAAGAAAATCCTCGAATTAAATTGCTTTTATCGTTCTTCATTCTTTGATAATATCTAACCGAGGTAACTAGATAACAAAAATTATTAATTCATTTACAATTACTCCCATCAGTATCACAATTTATCTCGGAACATTGTTTCTAAACGAAAGAAATAATTATTTTCAGCATACTATGATACCATGTATTTATTTGAAGGAACTAATTTTACTGTAAATGTTTTATTTGTTATGTTACACTGTAATCATTTATTCCCCACCCTTTACATTGAATTATGGTCAGATTTTACTCTTTACTTAAAGTATTATGTAGATAGTTGTTTCAGTATTTTTTAGGAATGAGCACAATAGACTTTAATACAGCAAATATATCAAATTGACGATTTATCTTTCAGTTATAAGATCTATGAAATAGGCTGCAGTCTATTAATTAACCTTACAGTTCCATTTATTAGTTATTCGAGGAATGTAATAGTCTGGTTAACGCAACTAGAAGATCAAAGCTTAAATTCTTGTTCCAGAAAAATACTATGCTTAGAGATAAATAAGAATTAATTTAACAAAATGATATAATTAAAAGTAATACAATAGATATGTAAATATAATGCTTATACATCCAAAATAACAACAACAAAAAAATGAATTAGAACATTATAAAAGAAGCTTGCCTCCTTTATATGATTGATTTGAACAGAAATCTGGTACCTGGATTCTGCAGATAAAATTTGCATATTTTTTGTGCAGCATACATATTAAATTATTATTATTATGTGCAAGATAAATCCTAAATTAAGCATATTATATAAAATAATTTAATAGAAGAAAATGATTATAAATAATATTTCTCTTTTTCCTATAGTATTTCGAA
This sequence comes from Argiope trifasciata, assembly GCA_026543055.1. NCBI lineage: Eukaryota > Metazoa > Arthropoda > Arachnida > Araneae > Araneidae > Argiope > Argiope trifasciata. The sequence goes on from JAPMOQ010045993.1 coordinate 4,355,560, forward strand.
TACATTATGAATCTTTCTTATAATGTGTTGTTTATTAATTTTTATCGAATTGCTTAACTTTTTAAAGAATAATTTTCTTTTGATAATTGTATTTTCAAGGAATTTGGTACTCACTCTTGTCAAAAGAACACATTTTTTACAAGTAGAATAACATTTTTAAATATAATATTAGGTCAGCGATTTGCTTTCTTATCAAAAAAATTCATAATATCCTCAGGTCTTTAACCGGAGCTGCAATACAAAATTAGTGTTTCAATATGATTTATTTCTATGCGATTTATATCATGATGTTGGTAAGGATTTTCAAATTCGTCGGGTTCATTTCTAGCGTAGTGGGTGTTAGCAGACCTCAGTAAAAAACAATGATGATGTTAATTTACACGAAGACAGGACATCACAAAGATGACAAATATTTACAGACAGCAACTATTTCACAGCCGAGAATAATGCACAGGACAACAGAGCAGCACTCCACAAGTAGAAATGACAACGTTCCCAGCAAACAAAGCGGTCAGACAGGATTCTACAAAAAAGCGTTCTATGGTCTCTCCAGACGACTAAACACTCCTCTGTCTCTTCCCACTTTAGTTGGCGACTCATTACTCTGGTTTCTTTGCACACCCACGACCAATTCAAGACCACTAGCCAGAACGTTCCAGCTAGAGAGTACCATTTATAATACAGCTTTTATAGTGCCCTGGAGGCGGAGCTAGAAGCCTTTGTACCAATCAGGGCTTATCTGGAAGTATCTCGGTTCCTCATGCATGAAACTACAAATTTCTTGAAGTTTCGAGTATTATCCATTTTGTCATCCAAAGTCACCAAAATTCGACGCCAAGTTGCAAAATGATCTCCAAACTCTGAGGATCTCTGATGCGACACTTAATCAGCACCCAATACATTTGACTATAAATCAGTCTTTCTTATGATGACATTATTTGTAAGGGGAAGCAAAATTACAAGTTTGTAGCAATACCCCAGTAGCACACAGATATTGTACAATATTCTATGACATTGATCAATATTCCTTATAATGTTTAATGTTGTGGAATATTGTTTAATATATAATGTTGCACAATATTCTGCAATATAGTGCAACAGACTATGCTACATGCGTGTGATGCTTTTAAAAGAATAATTATCATCTACTCTTTTGAAACATAATTCGCGGCAACTGTATCATTTAAAAAATAAGAATTTGAACAATGCATATCTAATTCATTAAATTATAAAATAATGGATTATTTCTTCATACCACGAAACTAACACAACGACATTTGAAATGATTTTACATAATTTAATGGCAGTGAACTTATTACAGGAATCACTGTAACCTCCATGTTTATATGTTGCATTGTTTACACCTCATATGTATTGATTTTTTTGTGTGTGTAAATTTGATCAGAATTTTATAAATCTAAATTTACTGCCGAATGTAATGTTTTGATATCACAATCATATTTTTTATTCGATATATAGCGTTCAACGGCTATGAAAAAATACTTACTCATCTATTGTAGTATTTGCAAGCAGATAAATCAGTTTTGGCTGAATTTTAAATCATTTTCCCCAAATTTATTGAAGAAGGATTATTTGTATCATTTCTTTTGCAACAAAAAAGTAATATATTTTAAAGAGAATAATGTGCATAAATTTAATTTTAATTTATTGAATTAGTAATATAAGTGTAAGTTTTAAGTTCAATTAAAAGAAAAAACACATAATAAAGATCTGATCAATATATTAAAATAGTTTGCATGAATTTATGAAAAATATATTTATATAATAATATATAATATTTTCCCCAAGTTTCCCAATTTTGCTACGTAATCAAAATTCGGAAAAAATAATCTTTAAAAAAAGATTAAAAGAATCATATATGCAGAAAATAACTCTATATTATATTGTTTCAGGATATTATATTTGTTTTGAATGTATCATTGTTTAAATAATCAGTAAATTTAAATTGAGCATCATCCCATATAAAATTTTATCATACAGACCTTCAGATAGTAATTTCTTAGAACTAATATCGTATGTTACATAAAAATTATATATTCATGCATCATGAATTTGCACTGCAATGACATTAACATAATAGCATTCTCATTTCATTAAGTATTTCAAAATTTATGAACATATTGTTTATAATTTTTTTAATAATGTTAATACATGACAGCTTAATAAGTTTAAATAAAGTTAAACTATAAGAGAAATATAATATCATTTCAAGAATGAAGAATGTTTTCATATTTAAATAGATATACAGAACATGTTTCTAATCTTAGCATTATTCCATTGTTTCAAATCCATTAAAAACAACCTTTAACCTTTAAATGATAAATAAAATTATTATTTACATTCCTCTCTTTACATACTAATTACCAAAATACATAAAATTAAGAACATCAAACTTTTCCAAGTGTTCAAATGACGTTGCTTTTAACCCAACTCAAGATCCCCCTGCTTTCGAGAAATATTTCTTTTGAGAATATTTTCGCAGAGAAAAGAAAAACGGCCAAATTAAATTACACTTGGCGCTCTTTTTTTGCTTTTACGGAATTTCCAGCCTACGCGCGGTGCTCGAGCTAACTAGAAAAGGGAAGAATTATTTATTCAGCTGCAATTAATCACGGAGAACTTAATGATCGCTTAACCTGGAAGCGTGGATTCTAGACAAAAGAATACATTATCGTCCTCGAAGTATCAATAGATCCAAGGATAGTCCAGACACGGTTAATTACACTTTAAATTATTTAAGTAAAATTTATTTGCTTTATCATTTTCGTAAAAAAAATTTTGAGTTAAATATTGTCTTCTATCTAAAATAATCGTTAGGGGATTCATTATCCAAATTCTTCAAGGAGATATTAAATAAAGTTTTTATAAGGGTAATGTTTCCTTATATAAGTTTTGTATGACAAATTTTAAGAATAAAATTTTAATAATTTGACACGAATAATTTTTTATAAAACGTCATAAAACTAAATAATGTTTTAATAGAATATATTTAGTCATATAATTTTTTATATTTGATGATAAAAGAATTGCAAATTATTAATTACGTATAAAAATGTTTTTCGCATTATATTCTAATTTATTTGCAAAATATAACAGGCAGTATAAAAAATAAAATAATAAATTGAATCAAATATGTATTTTTTATAAGGAAATTTAGAAGATAATTTTTTAAACATCAATATAACCGCTAAGAAAAAAAATAGAGCAAAAACATAATAGCTTGCTAATAAATAATCGGTTTTGTTTTAGTTTCAATAGCTTTAACGTCCTTTTAAAGCAATACTAAGACCTTTTTGAGGTGTTTTTCGTAATTTTGGACTGCGTTCAGATGACGAGAACAACACCTAGCTGGCGCCCCAAATTTACATACCACTCTAGAGGATGCTTAGACCCGATGGGTTTAACTTGCACCAAACCCGCTTACACGACAGTTCTTCTCTGGAATCGGATCTCGAACCTGAAGCACTGCTATTCCGAAGCCGATACCTTACCACTAAGCCGTCTATGCTCCTAATCGGTTTTGATTATTGTACTTTAATTTAATTTATTATCTATATTTAGAGCTAACCATCCCTAAAATACAAATAGGAAACAAAATAGGCTAATAAAAGTTGTTGGTCTCATAAGAGCTTTTCGAAATTTTAATGAGACTTTTAAATAGAAACAACATCTTTACAAAGCTTAACGCAGATTGAAAAAAAAGGAATTTATTAATCAAAATATATGTAAAAGAAAAATTCATATTTCATATTCAAATTCCTTCCTACAAAAAATATGATAATATAGATGAAAAAAACATTGTTAACTATTAAGTATAACTGCTTAAACCTTTTAAATGTATAATATTCTTAACTAATTTTTAATCCATTTTGAATGCTGATTATTTCATGTGTCAAATAAAACTAAAAATTATGTCAGTTTATTAAAAAATAGCAGTTTATTTTTACTAATTTAAATGGGATTATGTTTAATTTAAAATCAATTTATATGTAAAAGAAGATTATTTCAACTTATTCATGCGCTATAACAAGAAATTGACACCTAACATATTAGAATTGTCAAAAGATAAAATTATTTTCTGCAGTATTAGCATTAAATCTTGAGAAGCATTTTTCTTGGTTCTAATAAGAATTCATGTCATTTTTTACACATTTTTTTTCATCATTTAAATTTTGATACCTCGCATATCATTGCTAATTTGAAGGCCACGTAAGTTTGACATTCTGAGTAAAACTGCAGTGATGTTTTCAAATGCCTTTTTCAAATCACAGCCTGTAAATCACACTTTTACACAATTTCAAAATCCGAAAATCAATACACTGCGCATGGATTTGGGTACAATGAATAGAGGACATGATCAAGAAAAAATAGCGGCATTTTATTGAGGGAAATCATGAGCTCGCAGACACCAAAACACAGTAGAAGCATATACAAAAACAGCACGCAAGTAACAAACTGACAGTAAATCATAATAACATACAGAATTGACAGAAAACTTAGCATGAAAAAGACTTCTCAAGAAAGTTCAAGCCTCTCAATCTTTTGCTACTGTAACTTAATTGCCAATTCAATGCTTGGTTTATTTCTCGCTAAATCCATTTCTCTGTCACCACCTTTTTATAATTCCCATGGCAGAATAAAAAAAGTAATCTAGAATGATATTTATAGATTGCATACTAATGATTTATCGCCATGATACTTGTTGTTTTAATAATCTTTGATTTTATCAACAATTTTTACAAATTCGTTGCCAAAGCCCAATATATTAATACAGAATCCATCAAGGCTATCAGTAAACTTAAGATGTACTGCCCTGGGAAACAACTTTATAGCTTCATAACAATATATATGTAAATAAATCATCTTTTGTAGAAAGCATTTCATATTTAAAATAATTGTTTCAATTTGTAAAGTGCATGCAATAATTAATTTACAATTTTGAATAAAATTAATTTTTTAAAAAAACTAATAATTAGCAAAAAATAAATGAAACGGGGCAAAACTGAAAGAGACTGCCTAGAGTTCTTAAACCTCTTTATTGATATATTTCCGAAACTGCCCTATTTTACCGAATGCCTCTTATTTTTTAAATGTGTTGCGTCGAAATTTTAAAACAATTAATGTAGCTCTTCTGTGTAAGAGTAACAAATTTTCAACCATTAAAAAACCGATCAAAAGACATTAGTATCAAAATTAAAAGGCGATTATCATTTATTAACCCTAATTATGAATTAGGTACAAAGTTTAGTTCAGATATTATTTCCTATGATTTCTTTTTAGAGTCACGCTAAAGATTTATATCACCAGAAGAACAAAAAAAAATTATATTGGTTTCTTACAAGTCTCATGAACATATCTCGCTCATTTTAAAACCAATAAGAGTATGAGTTAAAATTGAAAATTTTATTCCTTTTTATTAGGTTTTATAACTTTATGTCACCTGAATTATAAGAGAAATTTATCAGTCAATACATTATGAAAATCTTAATACAAAATTTAATTTTTGCAACTTATTTTCAAGTTTACAAACATGAATTCGAAACTTCTTAATACCTCCGGGAAAATACTAAGACATTCCAATATACATTTCTTATTATAAACATAGATAATTCCTTACTTCAAATATCTATATGCATAAGATGATTGTAAACATAGTAAAATATTTCTGTTAACTACACATATGCAAACACATCTCTTCTTCGAAATGTATTACTCTTTTCTTTTCTGCATGAAGAACAAACATTTTTTGTACCATTCCATAATGCATTCTGACCCACTGATTCAAAGTTTTTCGGCAAACACTACTGTTTTATCACAAGTATTTAATGGAATCATGTCTGGCCTTAGTGCTAACCCAGACCACTTAATGGAGATGTTTCCACTGAAGCGGAACTAACACCAAAAGCATATAATGTAACAGCTATATTTTTTATTGTCAGCAAAAAACAAGAATGAGAGTAGCTCATATGAACCATTAATGATTTTATGTGCACATTCTGTAACTTTACCAGAGCTCTTTGCCATAATTTTGCTGCCGGATAATGAAGTGTGCACAGACGAGGAACATTATTTATTTATAATAAATTTGGAAAAGTCAATTCTCTATTTAATTCTTCCAGTATTCTTACATAGTTCATATTGCTTAATTCTGCTAATACTATGATTTTGCAGTCTGCTAATACTACATAGCTATTATGAAAAAAATGTATATGTTTAGAAACGCATCTATTTACTTTGATTAATTTAATTTGAAATTAGATGCAAATATTCATTTTTTATTCATGCGGGCCGGTTTATCCTGGTTGGTAGGGCGTTGGTTTGGTTCTACTTGGATTGAGTGTTCAAACCCACTAGATAAAGACTCCCAGTGTGTGGTCACAAAGCCCTCCATGTCGCGAGCTATACCACTGGTGGTATTGGTTCAGAGATGATCGTTCTCTGGCTCATATCTAAATTACGATGTGTGGATGTTGACGTCCTAGCATGGGCTGAGAGTGTCTTCCCCTTGATCTGGGCGTTCCGGTTAGGGCATGGTTCTTCTGTGTTCTATCTGTGAGTTGCATTTATGTTCCCCCCTGTAAAAATTAGTAGTACAAGTAAATGTAAAGAATGAAGTAGCTAAGTCGTACTCTTGACCCTAGTTGGTTCTACTAAAAAATAATGTACGCCGATTTCAGGTTGAGTCGCTGACAGCTTTCTGTCAGTGGGCTTGTAAAGTGAAGCAACAACAATAACAGTTTAATTTTATTTATTCCATGCTTTCAAAGAAATGCGTATATTTCTTTAAAACCCATTACACCTGATCAGATGACAAAAACGAAGACGAAATCAAAATTTATATTAAAGTCTCAGCATTTCTGTGCTAACTTACGGAATAAAATTTGGCTTTGATCACTTTAACGCACTCTAGAATCGAGAGAGGGAAATCGGCTTACAAAACTACAACCCTCTAGCCGTATAATTCGGGGGGTGGTTACTACCAAAACCATGGTAACCCCCTCTGTTATCAGTTCAATCACATATATCTCAAGAACCTTTAAGTCAGCAATGCAGATATTTTCATATGTTTAATGCTCATCATTATTAATTTAATTAAAAATTCTGAAGAGTTTAGAAAATTAAAATAACAAACTTCAAGTAAATAAGCATCTATACAAATAATTATTTTTACATCGTTTTCAGACCCCCGGAAGGCATCTCGTAATTGAGGAGGAGATGCTTCCGGCATGGTGGCTGGATCTTGCCAACCCGGTGAGTACAATAAAGGTGGGAGAATCCGAGTCCTCCCATCGCTGACGAGACTTAATTCTTAAGAGGAGGATTGTACCGTGGCTAGGGATAACCCTTAGGACTCAACCACAGTTCCCACCAGTGTTGTCATGGCGGTCTGGTCATTTATTTCCGAGTGCTTTCGGATGGGACAAGCTCATAAATTTTTACAAAAGATTTTGTAAAGACTCGTATATTATTTTTATATTATAAAAACCGTATATTATCATTATATCGTTTCTACTCAAAATTTTATAAAGACTTTTATATAAAAAATATAACAGAGCTATAAAAGACCATCATTATCACAATCACAGATAATAAAACACAGTTAAAGAGTCGTTTGAAATGTAATAACATAAAGAAACTGAATAATTCTAATATCTAATGTTTTGGAGCGGCATATTATATGATTAATCATTTATTTTGTATCGCAAATACTTTATTTAAAACAATATTGCTGTTGAAATGATTGAAAATTCTATTGAATCAGTTTAAATTGTTAATTATTATTTTAATAAAGATCATTCCGAGCTTGAAACCTGTTATTTTGATAATCCTTTAAAAATTATTACTGTACCATAATATTTTTAATTCTATTCAACCGATTTTTAAATAACACGAATTTTCTTAGTACTTTCTCTTATATATTTTTCTGAGAAGAACTTTGATTAAAAAAAGTCTCAAGTGCATCCTATGAATTATACATTCAATAACCCTCACATTCATAAAATCCCATTTCATCGGTCATCAAGATACATTTTGATAAGAAAAGAAAATAATGGTGATTACCTTCCAAAAGGCAAATATTTAATCAGATTTTTTCACCGGAATGTAAAGAAAATAAATTTCACTTTAACAGTGAATAGTGTAATTATTTCCGCTTCTCTCTTAAGATCTATAAGATACTTTAAGGTTGATAATGCATTCTTTTGTCTAGAATATGCATTTTCAAGCTAAGTGACCATTAAATTCTTCGTGATTAATAGCAGCTGAACAAATAATTCTTCCCTCTTCTAGTTAGCTTTAGTAAAGTACGCAAGTTGAGATAAGGGAGAGCTAAAAGTGTAATTTAATTTGGCGTTCTTTCTTTTGGCGTTGGAAAAGTTTTAAGAGGAAATGGCGCAGGAAAGAAGTAGGATTGGGATTGGGATAAATTCTGCATTATTTGAACAGCAGAATAAGTACGATGCTCTTAATTTTATGCGTTTTAGTAATTAGCATGCGAAGGAAGACTAGATAAATAATGGCGCTTTATTTCACTGACAGGTTAAAGGAAAATTTTATTGGATAGATCGAGGCAGAATATTTTCTTTCATTTGTTTTATTTCTTATTTCAATGAGATATTTCTCATTAGTGCTAAGATAAGACTTTTTTCAACGGAAATTTTTACATTGTAACAATTAAACATTTAGAAATATATATATTTTTCTTTTCATTTATATGAAATATGCAGCCAGAAAATTCAGTCGTCTGTAGTTTAAGAATGATAAAGAAAAAGGCTTATATTTTATGAATTAAATAAAAAAAATGGAATCTACAACCGCGAATTTCAAGTTATCATATGTGAATATTCTTCTGTTTCAAGTTTTTATTTATTTTTTTAATTTACTTCAAGTTATTAGCCAGTTTAAATCGGTTTGAAAATATCACGAAACTATCAGATTATGCATGCATCGATATTTTAAAAAACTACAGTTTTTTTCCCATTTCAAAATTGTTTGAGATCTTTGTTTGCCAGCTAGATGTTGCCAAATGTGAACGACCTTCTGCATTATTTTCTAAAAACATAAAAGGTGAAAACTGGTGGCCTCAAAAACAATAAATCGTCAATTAGTTGTCTATGCATTTTGCGGCTTCAAAGCAATATCATATTCTTACATAATAAAAACAGCTTAAAAATTTTTAAAATATGAAAAATATATTTTTTTCCTGTCCTCTAATCTTCGATTTTTAATGCGGTATTTTTATAATACAGGTATGTGCAATCTGTTTTTTCACATTACCTGTAGCTACTGTAAGTTTTAAAACATTTTATTAAAGAGAATTTTTTTTTAAATCAAAGAAATTATAATTTAATTTTATTCTTTGAATGATACATGATTAATTTAACTCATGCGCATAATCTAAATGTATGAATGAAACTGTGGTTAGTTAACTAATGTCAAGTCTACGTGACTAAGCGATAAAGGATTCGAGATCAGATTTTACCGAATATTTACTATATTTGTTAATATAATCTTTGAAGAAAATCGCTTCAAGGCCTGGTTTAACTGAATACCTATTAGGTTTATTTACATTATACATGCTTTGAAGAAGAAAAGATTCAAGAATAATTTTTTCTGTGTTTGCTCATACGAGAAAGAGCCAAAATGTAAAAGAACATTTTAGAAAAAAATGCGTTCATTCTAATGATAGAAAACTGAAACATGCGTTATTTTCTATTTAACCATCATGGACTCCAAAGCCACTTTTCCCAACGTTTCGTAAGATTTTTAATTGTGTCTGGAAAAAAAATTCAGTTGTGTTTGTAATCAATGTTGTTGCACTGCATCAATGTTTTCTTCATCTGTTGCAAATCTTTTTCCCCTTATAGCTTTCTTTAACCACTTGACATATGAATTTAGTTTACTTCCTAATTAAATTGCGAATTTAATAGCTTCCTGATTGCAATGCTTACTACTATTTTAATTCCTTTAATAATAATACGTTTCAAGCGACTTTTTCCATTTTAAATTATTTAATACTTTTCACTTAATTGCAGATTAAAAATTAAAAATTCAATGATCTGAGATACGTCATTGTAGGCGAAGTGGTTAATGATCCAAACAGATGAAAATCGCTTAGAGTCAGGTGGGGACTGCATATTTTATGTTCCAACACTCGAATCCCAAATGAAGGGGCCGCGGTGGCCCGGTGGTAAAGTCTCGGCTACGGAACCGGAGGGTTTCAGGCTCGAGACTCTATTCCACCGAAGAACCGTCGTGTGAGGGGGTCTGTTGCACGTTAAATCTGTCAGGCCAAATGTCCTCCCGCTGATGTGGCGTGGTGTGGAGAGGGGGGTGCCAGTTCAGGTGTCGTCCTCGCCATCTGACCGTGGTTCAAAATTACGAGGTCCGTCCCAAAATAGCCGTCGTGTTGCTTTAAACGGGACGTTAATATAACTAAACTAAACTAAACCCAATTGAAGGGTTTGTTGAAAAAAAGATGTATTTCCAATTTGTGGGAATTTAGAAATACATGCACTATGTAAGAGCTACGTGTGGTAAAAAAATACTCCCTTATTTGGTGCCAAAAGATGCAGCTCAAATCATTGCTCTTGCATATCTGAAAGGATGGAGCTGTCTGTCTCATTGGAATTTAGAGTTTTCATACGGTTTTTTTTTAACTTTTTGCAAATTTGAATAATTGGTGCAACCTCCTTTTTGCAACAAACCCTTCAATTCTTTTATTGCTTCTGCCGGTCATTGGGCAGAATGCTGTCTATCTGCAACATTATATTGCTCCAGGTTGCTTTTTTATTTATACTGTATATTATGTTGCTAAATGAAAGATTCTGCATTTAGCAGCCGTTCACGAAGTTCAGAACTGATTCAAGTTACAATTTAGTTCCCAATACATCACAATAGTCCACATTGCTCACACTTTTTCACCTTTTGGGGTGAAACGGATGACTACTGTACCTTCCATGCCTCAGAATAGCCATCTTACCATCTGATGATTGATGCATAAATTTCTAAATTTTCTTCCGGTTTGCACCTTACACAAATAAAAAGCGAATCATCATCATTTCTTGCTTGGTGCAGATCAGCAATGTACCCGCCATATTTAATGGTCTGCTACATGCCAATCACTAAGACGAGAAGAAAAGTTACATATTGCATATAAGTTTTGCCAACTAAAAAAATTCAGTTCTGGTTACTAGCAATATTACCTAGCCCTTGCAAATAAAATTACAAACATTATTTTTTTTCGTATAATCCACTTTTAATTGTTACTGAAAATTCGAACAGTTTCCCTGTCGGTATAATTCTTAATATCTGACCATCGAAAATAACAAATTCTAGGATGTGGTTTAATAATCAAAAGGTAACTTCGCAATAAAAACGACTCCAAAAGGAATTTATTATAACGAAAGTCGCTAAAACAAATTGATGATGGCCCATTTAATCGTCAAACGAAAAGATAGTAAAGGAGCCAATAGAATAAGACAACTCTTTTATCACACCATGCATTACCGCAACATTATCTGGACAGAAATTAAACATATTAAATCATCAGCTCCAACGATTTTAACGAACACCAAAATAACTTATATAAAAAGAAAAAAACAGGATCTTGGAATTTTTAACAAATAGAACGTGTAATATATATACACTGAAGTGACAAAAGTCATGGGATGACTGTTAATATCGTGTCGGTCCTCCTTTTGCCCGGCGAAGTGCAACAACTCGACGTGTCATGGAGTCCACAAGTCGTTGGAAGTCTTCTGCAGGAATATTGAGCCATGCTGTCTGTATAGACGTCCATAATTGTGAAAGTGTGGATGGTGCAGGAGTTTGGGCACGAACGGACCTTTCGATGATGTCCCATAAATGCTCGATGGGATTCATATCGGGTGATCTAGGTGGCCAGATCATGCGCTGGAATTGTCCGGAATGTTCTTCAAACCAATCGCGAACAGTTCTGGCCCGGTGACATGGCGCATTGTCATCCATAAAACTCCCATCGTTGTGTGGGTACGTGAAGTCTATGAATGGCTGCAAGTGATCTGCAAGCAGCTGAACATAACCATTTCCAGTCAATGATCGGTTCAGTTGCACCAGAGGACCGAGTACGTGCCATGTAAAAACAGCCCACACCATTATGCAGCCACCACCAGCTTGAACAGTGCCTTGCTGACAGTTTGGGTCCATGGCTTCGTGGGGTCTGCGCCACACTCGAACTCTACCATCAGCTCGTAACAACTGAAATCGTGACTCATCTGACCACGCCACGGTTTTCCACTGGTCTAGGGACCAGTCGATATGCTCACGAGGCCAGGAGAGTCGCTTCAGGCGATGTCGTGCTGTCAGTAAAGGCACTCGAGTCGGTCTTCTGCTGTCATAGCCCAAGGAAGACAAATTTCGCCGCACAGTCCTATCGGACACGTCCCTCGTACGTCCCACATTGATTCCTGCAGTTATTTGAAGAAGTGCTGCGTGTCTATTAACATTGACCATTCTACACAGACGTCGGCGGTCTCGGTCGTTAAGTGCCGGTGGTCGCCCACTGCGCTGTCCATGATGGGATGTGATGCCTGAAATTTCATACTCTCGGCACACTCTTGATACTGTGGATTTCGGAATGTTGAATTCACTAACGATATCCGCAATGGAATGACCCATGCGTCTAGTTCGAACTAACATTCCACGTTCAAAGTGTGTTAATTCTCGTCGTGCCGCCATAAATCACGAAAAACCTGTTCACATGAATAACTTGAACACAAATGAAAGCTCTGGAAAACGAACTGCGCATTTATACTTTTTCGCTGCTATACTACTGCCATCTGTATATTTGCATATTGTTATCCCATGACTTTTGTTACTTCAGTATATATATATATATATATATATATATATATATATATGCTTTTATATATTAAGCTATACAGAATGTAATTTTAAGTGCATAGATGCTTCTAATCCTTTTCTGGTTCTCAGTTTTATGCTATTCAAAATTCCACCAAAAACACATATTCATAATAAATCCCACCAAATAGAATTCTTATTCCATTCAACAAAGACGGAAACGGATAACACAGTTTCACAAGAATTTCAAAATCTTGTCTTTGCCACATATGCATGTCTTATTCAGAACTGCAAGATAACGATCCTAACTTACAAGTTTTCGAATACGTGCCGAATTTTTCAAATCATGACAGATGTCACTTTTACTCCAAAAAATGCATTTCTGACAATTTTTTTTGGAATATTTGTGTTTGAGATTTTTTTATAGTGCATTTTAGAGCTTTTACATTATTTAAATATGATCACATCTTTTAGGAAAAATTAAATGAATAATTATATGGAAAAATAAAAGCTTTATAAGAATAATATTATCCATTGATTATTATAACGATTGTTTGAGTTTTAGTAATAAATTAAATTAATTGAACTTGGCTAAAATAAGCAAATTTTAATAATTATCATCGTACCATTAATTTTATGACAGAGAAATTTCTAGTAAATAAAGAAGAGCGAAATTAAAGTTTTTGCTTCATGTTCATAATTTTTAAAAAAATTTGGGGTTTTTCTTCTCTGTTTATTTACTTAAGAGAGAGATATTATTTTATCACCCATGCGAGCTCCTTGTATTCAGAAAGTTTGGCATTATTGACATCTAAGTGACAAAATTGTTTCCAGTTCTATAAGTGAATATACGAAAGAAATATATATATCGTATGCATATTAAAAATTTCCAAACTACTTGTATAATAGAATTAATGGTACTTTTATTATTTGTATTCTTTTTATATTTTTATTATAGCAATTTTACAAATAAGAACTTTTACAACTACTTATAGGCAGGGGTAACCTGGTTGGTAGGACGTTGGCTTCACAGCCCTTGAGTTACGAGTTCAAAGCCCGCCGGCCGAAGACCTGCTTGTGTGGTAGTGACTGACGTAGGTATAAATCTGCCGTGTTCACAACATCCTCCATGTCAAGAGTAATACCAATGGAGGTACTGCTTCACAGGTAATCGTTCTCTGATCCAGGTCTAAGTTTCGATCTGTGGGTGAGGGAATGAAATGTATGAATGAAGCCTGCCCCATGAAAAGGGTTGTGACGCTTGAGTAGTTAATTAACTCTTGCTCTTGTCCCTAGATGACGCTACTGAAAAAACAAGAGACACATGAAATTCGGATTAAGTGCAATGGTTCTTTAGTCAGCGAGTCCGACAAAGATAAATACCATTAAAAACAACTACTACTACATATTATTTTGTATATTTATTCCTTCACATAAAAGATTCTTTTTATTTAATATTTATATTTTAATCAACGCTTTTGTCCCCACATTAATTTAAACATAAAAATTCTTCTAGAATTTATACATAATACCATGGCTCAGGAAGCATCGAAATTTTCGAAACGAAAATAAATAAATAAAAAGTGCCCCTTCTGGATAAAGGATCTAGAGTCATCTAAAATTCCAGTTTTTACATATTTTCTGTGTTTAATCTATCAAACATCTGCACCACTTAATATATCTGCACCACATTTGGTGAATAAATCACCTTAAATTTTTCTTTTATTAAATAAAAATGTAAAAAAAAGGTTTAATTATTTTTAGGATTGGGAAGTAATTTTAATTACTGTATAAATTTTTCGTACTTAAGAATATTAAAAATAGAATGATAAATCTTTTTAATTACACAATATCAAGTTAAATATTTCCATTTTATTATTCATTAAAAATTAATCGACATTCTGCGAGATGGTTATTGTCACATTTTTGTTGATTTCAGAACCTTAAGTCCATTTTTTTTATCCTTCTTGGATTGAATTCCAAAATAAACCAAGTCCAAGTCCAAGAGATCAGATAAAGAGGGGTGCGGTAGTTACTGGGGATAAAGACCCCTGAACACCCAAAGTAGAAATCTTACTTGAGCTCATATGAAGATGACACTCGCTTGCACAACATCTTTTTACAGAGAGACTCTTTCATACATCTTACATTTAGAACAGAATCAGAAAAGCGATCAAGCCCGAAGACATAGACGCCCAAATCATGAATAAACGTGTTACCCCTAAGCCAAGACACAGGCTTTAAGTCCATATACAATATATGAGTAATATCAATAATTTAAAAGAATGTTTCATGTTTAAAACAGCACGATTCCTTGTTAAATATTTTTACAGCTAATATATCAATTAAAGGCATTAATATTTCAGTATATTTTTCTTTAATAGTTAAAAATAAATTCATCCATATGAGGTCTGAAACTATATTTTATCAATAGTTGGCAATGTAAAATCAGGTAATCAATGGAAAATCAAACAAAATTTCTAGATAATCAAAAGAAATTCAAATAAATTTGATCATATTAATTCGAATTCTTAAGGATTAAAAACACAACTTCTCTTCGTTTTCATTTTTAATAATTCATTTTTTATTAATTACATCCGAAATTAATAAAAAAATCAAACCATGTTTAAAATTATCAACATAAATCTATACTTATAATAAAGCACTATGTGTGTGCTTTCTAAGCGTTTTAATGTATAACTTAAGCTACTATTTTTAACGAATTTTTAAAGAAATATTTTAACCATGTTTTTTCTATTACGTGACTGGATAAAATAAAACAATGCCGGAAGTTCAAATAAAAAACCTATCATCGCAAATAAATCTAGAAAAATACAACTTTTAGCACGTGACTGGATAAAATAAAATAAAAATAAAATGTGATACTTTCTAAAAAAATAAATGCAAAGCAAAGCTTGCAATATCTAAATCATTAATTCAATAAATCTTCTTTATTTACGGTAAATCTGATTGAATTTAGACAGGATATGCATTGAAATCCCGACTTAATGGCATATTTCTATAATCGTTTGCAATATCTGTATCAATTCAATAACTTTTTTCCATTATAAAATGTGATAGTTTCTAGAAGATGAATGCAAAGCCAAGGTTTCTATAATCGTTTGCACCATTTTAACCATTTATTGAATAATTTTTTCCCCTTTTTCGCTTTCTTTAAAAAATATTTAATATTTTGGCAACATCACCGAAAAATATTTTTAGAACACATTACTCATGGCGAACCAGCTGCTCGCCAAAGGCGGCTAGTAAACAATAAAAAAAGGAATGTTTTAAAGAATAATATGACAGCAAAATAGTTTTACTATTTTAATATTCTTTGATTTAAAATCTAAAAAGAATGAAGTTTCCTAACTAAAGTCTTACAATTCTGATTTCTCAGTAATTGTTAAAGTAATTCCAACATATTTTTTAGAGTGCAGAATCCACTGTGTATGATTATCCGATCTTATAAATGCAAAAAAGCAGGCACTCTCTTTTACACCCGTTTCAAATTCCCTGGGGAAATTGAAAAATGCAAATAAGGTTTTTACCCCCCTCAGATTCCACTCTTTACAGAAGATAAGAGTGAATTCTGAGATTGAATCGAAAAGTTTGGGCCACGCGTTAAGCGAGAATTTGGTGAAACACAGAAAGAATCTAAACTCAATTCCAGAATATTCAGGGAGAAAAATAAACAGAAGGTTTGGTTTATAATAGGAAAAGTTTGGTTTTATGACTTGAAATATACTTGATGTTGAAAAAAGGGAAAAATAATAATATATAATTTTAAAATTATTCAAAAAGAATCAAAACAAAATATTTAATCTAGTTTTTACATACATATTTCTTAAAATATTCAAGGAAAAATGTTGTTGTTTCTTATGGAACTTGCCATCGGAACAGGCAGTTGTTATGGTGATTTAAGCCGATAGGGAGCATCTCTTGTTTTAATAGCGCCAAGAGTACGACTTTGCCACTCACACATCACTCATTCGCTTGCATAACCCCTTTTTACAGGAGGGCACATTCACACATTCCACAGATAGAACGCAGAAGAAGAACATGTCCGAACCTGGACTCGAACCCAGGAAACCCAGATCATTGGATATGACTATCAAAAATTTGATTATTTTTACGTTTCCTCTCTAGAGGATTTCTGCTCAGAAATATAACTCCAGCTCTAAAAATTAATTCATTTTCTATTTTCAAACAATAATTTGCTTCCTTCATCTCCTACCATAAATATACACAAAATGAATAAATGTTTAAAATATAAAACATTTCTATTCTTTAATTTATAAAAATAAGGTAATAAAATTCTTCACAGCAAAAAAAATTCATATTTAGCAAAAAGAATATTCTAATTTTTGTGAAAGCAACAATCAACATATTGGCTGGATTGTAATTAACGGTTAGAAATAATAAAAGAATCGAAAATGCAACTATTCAGAATACCGAATGTTTTTTCCCTTATATATATTTCATATTTCTGAGAGCGTTAAGAAACATTTCAGGTAATAAGACAATAAATTAAAAATTAATGGAACACGGCCATATATTGATAAATAAGGGAACATTTTATTTATTTTTGGAAACTGTATAACCACTCTAAGGATTTGTAGAAACAAAGAATGCGTTTTGATTTTTCCTTTTAAAAATTATAAACATTTAAATGTCTGCAATAAAAAGTAACAAAGAAAAATATTTTCAAATTATACATACAATCAAGGAAAAAATATAATTAAACTCGATTCATTAAAAAGACAATTTCTCATTTTTGGTATGGCTTAGAAAATGTGATTATATTTATAATACAGGGTGGTGATAAATAAAGTTCCACTTTGAAATAGTCATACAAAAGGAAACTATTGGACCAAATGTTATCAAACTTGGTAATAGATTAAAAAAGGTCATAGAAACTTTTGTTGTCGCCCCAAAAAAGTTTCCCCTTTAGTTGTGAGTTTTCAACTTGCTTTGGCAAAAAAGAATTTCTTATAACTTCCTTTAAACTATAACTGAGTTTGATAATATCTGGTGCAATACCTTTCCTCTTTTGGCTACTTTAAAATGGAATTTTAACTGTATTTAGATCTTGTATATTTTACTCCAACAATTCACCGTAGTTATCAACTCAAACAACCCAATCTAAACATGAATAAGCAGGCACAGCAGCCATCAGAAGTTGTGTAATTATTTAATTTAATTAATCAAAGAATGTGCATAATTTAGTTAGTGAACTAATGAGAAAGTGAAACCAAAGGCTTCTACGTGCACTCAGTAATACCTGTACTTAGTTGTACCTTGAAAATAAAGATTGTGTTCGTGAACCTTGTTTCCGAATGAAGGAGAAGTTCCTCGTAATTAGCAATAGCAATTTAGGTAAAAAAAATTAAATAGCATTCCTTATAAATAGAGTTCTATCTATTTTGAATTCCTTAGTGATCGCAAAATTGTTTCTTGTAACGATAAAATCAATTCTTATATTTATGGAAACAACTGCCCTTGGAGTTATTTTTATAGCTCAAACATCTATTATCTTCGAGGATATAATTATAGTTCGCTATTCTAATTATCATTTTTCTTCAGTAATACATATTATGATATAGCTTAATCTAATTTAATTTAGTTTAGTTTAGTTTGTTTTATGGCGCAAGGACCAGAACTGATCATACCGCGCCAAACATTTGTTAAACATGGCTTTCGTATTAAAAATTTAATTCATTTAAAGGAAAAAAAAACAATTAAATCTGATGTAAAATTTTAAAATCTTTTAAAAAAGCAAAGATATTTGAATGAGGGTTATCTCCTAAAATGTCCTTTAAGTTAAGAACTGTCGTTCCAAAATGAACTTGTCGTTGTGTACTAAATTCTAGGCATTCACACAGAATATGTCTGACTGTTAAAACAGAGTTGAATTTATTACAAAGTGGTGCATGATAAGAGTGCAAAAGATATTTTTGGGTCAAATAAGTGTGGCCTATTCGAAGTCTCGTAATAATAACATCTTTCTTTCTAGTCACAATTTAATTTTTGAAACCTTTGACAGATGGCTGTATCTGAAACAGTTTATTCATATGCAGATTTTCCCACGTAGATTGACAGAAATTCTTTTGAATTATTTTTATTACTTGTAATGCATCGGATAAGGGAACAAAATTTTTTTTAGCAGAGTTGGGCGTTTTGCTGCCTTGTCAGCTTTTTAGTTTCCCAAAATTCCGACATGGCCAGGAATCCAACAGAACTTAATTGTGAAATTATTTTTTAGCGAACTATATATGTGAAAAATATTTAGTACTAAGGGATGGCTTTCCGATGACACATTTTTAAAAGCTGCAATACTACTTTTAGAGTCAGTATATATAATAAATTTAGAGGGGGTTAACGTTGCAATCTTTTGAAGGCTTAGATATATTGCATAAAGCTCGGATGTAAAGACAGAACAGAAAGGATGAAGTCTTCCTGATATGATTACATTACGAAAAACTGCTGCTGAACCGACATGATTACCATATCGCGAACCATCTGTATAAACATGTTGAAAGGAGTGTCTGTGTTCATAAAAAAATTTCTGAAACATCATGTCTGATGTTGATGATTTCAGAAAGTGTATAAAACCATCGACAAAATTAAAAGATAATTCCTGCCAGGGAGGTGGACCGTTAATATTTACAGCAACCGGGAAGTCTTCAATTTTGAATGATCGCAAAATCTCTCCAACACGGAATCCAAAAGTTGGAGTAAAAGACAATTTCTTGGAGAACAACGAGCCGTATATAGGATTGAGAACTCTGTTGCACAGTGGATGGTATTCAACACTTTTAATTTTATAAAAGTAGGATAAACAAAGTCGTTTCCGCCTAAGTTCCAAAGAGGGCTCACCACTTATAACTTGTAAACTCTGAATTGGTGATGTTCTAAAAGCTCCTGTAGCTATCCAATGATTTCAAGGTAGATTTGGCAGCTGAACCATAAATTGGTGCTCCATAATCAAGCTTCGAGCGTATCAGTGAT
The DNA here is from genome assembly GCA_026543055.1 of Argiope trifasciata. Lineage (NCBI taxonomy): Eukaryota > Metazoa > Arthropoda > Arachnida > Araneae > Araneidae > Argiope > Argiope trifasciata. The sequence continues at coordinate 4,375,432 of JAPMOQ010045993.1, forward strand.
CTGTAATTTCTTAAGCAAAGAAGTTCTATCGGCTCCCCAAGAGGTATTTGACAGGACTTTTATAATATTTAGCTTTTGAAGGCATTTTCTTTTCAAATTTTGAATATGCGAACGAAATGTTAGTTTATTATCTAATATTACACCCAAAAACTTTTTCTCACAAACGGTGGGAATAACCGATCCATTAAGTCGAAGCTCTGGATCTGTATGAAGCCCACGTTGCTTGCAGAAGTGAACGCTAACTGTTTTCTGATGAGAAAAAACAAATCCATTTTTCGAAGCCCAGTGCGACATACTGTTTATGGATGTTTGTAATTATTTTTGAATGAAATCCAAACTTTCACTAGCACAATGTATTTGGATGTCATCGACATAAAGTGAAGTATGTACAAAAGGTGCTACATGCGAAACAATCCCATTTATTTTTATGATAAACAATAAGACACTTAGTACACTATCTTGAGGAACGCCTTCATGCTGAATGAAAGGATCTGATAAAACATCTCCAACACGAATTTGAAAAGTCCTTGTACGCAAAAAGTTTTGTACAAAAATTGGTAGATTCCCTCTTAAATTCATGTTAAATAAATCTTTCAAAATGCCATAACGCCAGGTTCGATCGTAAGCTTTATCCATATCAAAGAAAATGGATACAAGATGTTTTTTGCTTACAAAAGTCTCTCTGATAGCAGTCTCCAGTTTTAGTAAATTATCCAGTGTACTTCTCTTTTTGCGAAAGCCGCTTTGGAAAGGGGAAATCCAGTTTTTCTCTTCTAATACATACATTAATCTGTGACTAACCATACGTTACATTAGTTTACTGAGGCAACTGGTAAGAGCTATCGGTCTGTAGTTAGCGGGATCTTGCTGATCTTTCCCAGGTTTGAGAATAGGAATTATTATTGCTTTTTGCCAGCAGGCTGGAAAAAACCTTTCTATCCAAATTCTGTTAAATAAAGTTAAAAGTATCCGCAATGACGAATCACTTAGATGTTTCAGCATATCATAATGTATTCTATCAGGTCCCGGTGATGTAGAGTGGGATTTTTTTAATGCATTTTTCAATTCATGAAATTTAAAAGTATTATTATATTTCTCTCCATCGGAAGATAAAAAATCCAATGTTTGCTTCTCTGCCTGTTTTTTAAAAGCAGTAAAATCTTCTGGATAAAATTCTTCACTCGATAAGTTAAAAAAGAGTTTGTCCAATTAGATTAGCAATTTCTTTTGCATTAGAAATTACTCGTCCATTCAGTTTTAAAAAGGATATTTTATCTGAATTTGAGTAACAGCCAAAAATCTTTTTTATTTTATCCCACATGATTTTAGAAGGTATTTGTCCTTGAATAGAATTGACATACGAATGGAAGGATTGCTCCTGACTAATGCGTCGGATTCTACGAAATTCAGATTTTGCTTTTTTAAATTTAATGAGATTTTGGGTGGTAGGGTATCTCCTGAAGGTATTCCATGCTTTGTCTAGCACTCTTTTACAGTTTGCACACTTGTCATTCCACCACGGTTTGCATAGCTTTGGTATTTTCCCCGATGTCTTGGGAATACTGAGATCTGCTGCTGCAATTATATGCTCGGTTACTTGTTTGACTGCCAAATCAATAGAAGTATCATTAATCATATCTGGTGTTAGTTGACATATTGAGTTAAACAGTGGTCAGTTTGCTTTGTCAATATTACATCTCACGGGTCTTTTCGGAAATGAAAAATCATTGTGGATGTACGTCAATACAATAGGGAAGTGATCGCTATTGTATAAGTTTGAATCCACGGAAAATTTCCAGTAAGGAGCAAAGGAAGGAGAACAAAGTGCAAGATCAATCGTGTGGAATATTTTGCTAGCTTGGTGAAAATGAGTGGGAGCGTTGTCATTAAGTATACAGAGACAATGATCCGCAATCAGTTTTTCTATTTGCCGTCCTCTAGTGTTAATATCGGCATTATTCCAAAAAGGATTATGTCCGTTTAAATCACCAAGGAGAAAAAAAGGTTCTGGCAACTGTTCTATTAATTGATCCAAATGTCGTTGTTCAACATGTTCATTTGGAGGCAAATATAAATAGCAAATTGTAGTTAATACTTTCAACTGAATTTGTACAGCAGTTGCCTGCAAATTTGAGTTTAAAATAACTTCATTACTTGGCAAGTGACGTGTAGTTAAAGATGCAACTCTTCCAGATTCTCTAAAATTTTGTCCAATTATCTTTTCTTGGAAGGACATAGTTTTTACATAGATACACGTGGTGTCAAATATGTTTCCTGAATCCCCAAGCAAACAGGTTGATATTTGTTAATAATAGATTTGATATCTTCTTTATGAGCTTGAAAACCATGGCAATTCCAGGAGACTAAATTAATATTTGTCATTTCGGTTTTCTAAAGAATTTAGATTTGAAAATTTGTGGCTTTCCTTTGCCTACTCTAGCTTCATCGCTCAGATCCATTTCGCTAAGAGATTCGTCAGATGGATGTATTTCCAATTCAACATCTTTACTATTTAGGCTTTTCTTTTCTTTCAGTTCATTTTGGTTTTGAATGGGAAGACTCCTTTTTTTCTTTTTATTTTGTGGAACTGTTTTTAAAGATTTTTGGTTTTTTGTTATGTTTTTTTTCTTTAGTTATGAAAGACCTGTTCAAATTTATTATTTCAAGCCAATCTTTCAGTTTGATGGTAATGTATTCCTCGTTTGATGTAGAAGGAAACTGTTTCGTGATTGTTTGTGATGGACTACTGTTTTCTTGAATTTGTATGGGTTCAGTTTGCATGCCAGAACAAGTTGTTCTTTTTGAATGGAAGATTTTCCTTTGGAGTTCGGTTTTCAACTATTTGCCTAGCTTCTGCAAATGAGATGTTTCTAGAAATTTTAATTGTCTGGATTTCCTTTTCACTCTTCCACTTGGGACATGATTTAGAATAAGCTGGATGACTACCGTTGCAATTAACACATTTTTCGGGTTTCTTGCAAGGAGTGTCATTATGGCCAATTTCAGAACATTGTGGACAGCGAGGGGAAGAAGCGCGGCAACTAGTTTTTGTATGCCCAAACTTCTGGCATTTAAAACAACGCACTGGGTTGGGCACAAAAGGACGTACATCGCAACTTATAAATCCAGCTGTTATCTTTCTGGGAAGCACACGAGAGGCAAATGTTAAAATAACATGCTTGGTTGGAATTATATTACCATCTCTTTTTAATGTTATACGACGCGCATTTATTACTCTAAATGACTGTAGTTCAGAAACAAATTCTTCATCACTCACCATAATAAGGTCCATACTAGATATAACACCTCTGGTATAATTCAGAGTTTTATGACTAGAGACTTCTATTGAGGCATCCCCAAAATTCTTGATCGCAAGTAGTTGTTCTGACTGTTTCGACGTCGCAGTCTCTATTAATAAGTCTCCGGATCGAAGTTTCTTTACGGAGTACTTTGCAGTACTTTGAATATATTTTTGTATCAAAAAAGGAGACATGTTTTTAAGTTTATCGTCTTTACCGTGTATAACTAAAAATTTCGGAACAAATTTCGTAAGCTCAGTTTGTGCAATGCTAAGTGACTTATCGGAATCGGTTTGAGAAAAAAGACCCATGCAAAAAAGACAAAAATTCAGGCCCGACGGCACCACCCACCACGGAGCCCCACAAGAGATGGCAGCCACCGGCTCTGACCATCCTCAGCCTCGGCACTTGCCCTAATGCTAGCCGGAACCTACACCCTGGGAGTCACCCCCGGGGACAGTGACCACCCTTAACGCCAAGCCCAAGGAGTGACCCCTTCGCTTGATCCCCTTGAGCACCCCAGTTGAGTGCCTGGGATATCAGCCGATTGATACACCGAAGACCAAAGTGTACCACCCGTCTAATGGGTCGCCACGCACGGCAAACACGTGGGGGTATTTGCTGTCCATGAGAAGCAGGAAGCAAACAGAGCGGCGACAGCTTCTCATGGAGAACTCCCTCGCCCACCCTCGAGGGAAAGAAAAAGACAGCCAAAAGCAGAAGGCGGAGGGGAAACTAAACCGAAAGGGTGTAAAGATCCCTGGGTACCTCGGGATTGGACACCCGTACTCACCTATAGTATGTGAGCCCCTGAGGGGTTAATCTAATTTAAATCCTAGTTAATTTCCTAATTTTTATCTTAATTTAGCCCACATTAACTTCATTCTATTTCCCGATTATTATTTTCTTATGACCTGCTTCAATTCCCATTTTTTTTTAAATTATTTTTAACAAGCCCCCTTGAAAACTGATGATTTCAGCATTTTCTGAATCTCTTGGTGAAGGAATAAAATTCTCTAATGCTTATAGCATTCTTTTGAAGAAACCTAAGATTCCCTTTCTTATACACTTGAAAAACAAATCGAAATAAAATCACTGAAGGTAAAAATTTTGCTTTCTTTTGTTCTTGTGTTGGGATGTAGACTGACGCATTTTTTTATAATCTTTTTTTCTTGTACAATTTAGGGCACCTGAAATGAAAGAAATCGAAGTTAAAATTCCAAAAGTTATTTCTGTTCGACCGGCAGCTGATAAAATATTATATATATATATATATATATATATATATATATATATATATATATAGTCTTAAT
>JAPMOQ010045993.1:4381366-4392478 GCA_026543055.1 Argiope trifasciata
TATATATATATATATATATATATATATATATATATATATATATATACCGCTGGATGCTGATTAGAGTGATTATCCTATGTTAAACCAGGTTTCCTTAAATTTAACCGTTTTATTGAATTTAAAATATAGATGTTGTGAAAGATGATAGAGAACTTTTGCTCCATTTATTTTTAAGAAAATATCAAATTTTATATTGGTTTTTGTTTCATACAGTTCCTGGATACTTTTTTATAGTAAGATACAGTAATTAAACATTTATTAAGATAAGATTAACGTCCAGTTGTACATGACAAAATCGTGCCAACTTTCTGAAAACTCGTCAAGAAAATGAAAGGAAAATTGATTTAAGGGATGTCTAGCACTGACTTAAATTATTCACAAATATGGTTTATAGTTTATATAAGTTGTTTAAATATAGTTTTATAATTTCATTTATAATAGTTTTTAAAAATATTCCAACTCCATTTTTAATGAATCACCACTTTTTAGATCTCTCAGAATTTGAGATGCATATTTAAAAAAAATAATCTTTATGAACACAATTATTCAAAAGTGTTTTAAACTTGGTGGATGACATTCTGTACATGATCCCTACTTTATATTTCAGATTTAAATTTCTATTAAATCTGTCAATCCAGTGATCCGAATATAATTTAACACTATAACAACAAAACGAAGAACTCGAAGCTAGTGAAATTTGATGCACATATTTGACATTTAAAGTATAGATATCTTTCAAATGTGGAACAAAATCTGTCAAGGGGTTGACCGTTTGCCGAAATACTCATTCAAAAACTTGTGAACTTGGTAGCAGCAACTTAGTAAATTAAATCCTATAATTGATCTTATTATTGAAATAATTTGGTATGGAATTTTGCTTTTCATTCAACCTACAAATGGACGTCTAAAATCCATACCCAGTTTCCTTCATTATTCTACGAATCACTAAGCTACCATATACGCGATTTTGAAGATTGTTGCTTTTTTATGCATTAGTTTCGCGTGTATTTTATCTTTCAGTATATTTTTGCCTTCTTCTTTTCTCTTTCATTTTTCTTTTACATTCAACTTCGCTTGCTGATTATTAAGAAACTAATTACTACATTTGCTAATTAACTAATTGCTACACTTCTCATATGAAATGACAATTTGCCTCAAATACAGAATAAGGTAGAATTTTATATCATATTAAGTAAAAAAAAAAAAGATATTATTTCCTAATTTTACTCAATACATTTTTTACCAATTTTATTCAGTTTCAATCTCGATCAATAGCATTCATTTTAACTTCTTGAAAAATCTAGTTAATATTTGAAAGAAATATATAAATTAAAAACCACATAATTTCATTAAATATTTATTTCCCTTTTTACCCTCCCCTAGTAACCTGTGCTTGATTATTAGAATTATTCCATTGTTAACTTAGCAATAATCATTAGCTAAAATTCATTGGATGTAGAAGGTTTCAACAATCACTCTAATTATTGTTGTTAGCAGAAATATTACTGTTTCATGCTAAACAGACGCACAAAATAAACAATATAATAGATGAAACAATGAATCCATCTTCTGCTGCTCTGTTAAGAACCATTTCTCTTTTTGCAACTGATCGTTGTGTGACTTTTTTTTTTGCTGAGCTATGCTTGGTGCGTTTTGTTTCAATGAGGCTACGGCCATCATTGGATGGGTCGGCCTATGGGCGATCGTGGAACTGTTGAAATATTACATGTTCCCCCACTTACCCTCAATCGGAGATCTGTTTTTCAATCCCGATTTGGATCAAGACGTTGATACACCATCTGATCCACCTGCGATCAGAGTTGAATCCGTTCCAGTGGTTCGCTCTTACATGGTATTTAGGATATGCCAGGCATTAGAACTTCCAGCTAAATTGGCTCCATCTGCTACCCAGAAGTCTGAAATCACTGTTGTAGAATCTTACGCAGTCTACAAGCTGTGCTCAGCTCTGGGTTTGCCTGCACGGATGGCTCCTGTCGGAGTGCCAGTTGTAGAATCTTTCGAGATCTACCAGTTCTGTTTAGCCTTGGATATTCCAGTGAGATACCGGTCGCAGAAGGACACAGTTTAACATCAAAACTGTTGTCAGCTGCCCGATGCAGTTTTCAGATCAGAACTGTCTTCGGATGCAGCGATGGAGGGTGGGTGGGCGGGGAACGAAAGTAGCCCACCTCCACGTGGTGTTCCCTGGGCAACGATGCAATTCTTTGGGATTGCATCGGCTAAGAGGCTACTTAAGGGGAAAAAAAATAAATAACAAGCTTATTATTTAGTGTGACAAAACTGCACACCTAATTTTTGATTTTGCATTTTAAAGCCACAAACTTTTCTTACAAGCATCAAATTCAGAATATACAGAACGAGTAATAATGGTAACATTTGCAATGTTGTTTAGATATTTGTAAGAATTATATATATTTTTATTTAAATAAAATGAAAAAAATGTAAAATATATATTTGTTCTGGAACTCACACACACAGAAAGTCAGTAGCTTTGATAATAATAAATTTGATGGTAGAATCATATAATGACTTGCAGTTGAAAAATTATAGTGAAGAAAATTTACAAATTCATGATAAAATTCGTCGATATATATTTATAGCCAGTTATGACAAATTACATTAAAGGCCTTACTGTCAATATGTTGACACGACTCTTCCTGAAGGTATGGAATTGAATGAACAGTAGTACAAATGGGAATAGTTTGGGTCGGGGATTATCTGTTATTTGCTCAGGTAAAATCAACGTTAAGCAATCAGTACTAGCTGGTTTTTCAACTGGTAGAGCATATATGAGAATTAGCTTTTTTCTTGTCGGTTGGTAGTTTTGAGTTAGTTTTATTTTATTGCACAAAGGCCATCTTTGCCCATGTTGTGCCCCATTCATGAAATTAAAATATTTCTATCAATTTATAACAAATTCAAATCATGGAATCTCTACAAAATCTAAATATCTAAAAGCGTAAAAATGTGTCTTATGAAAAAGCGTAAGAAATGGTACTGCTCTAAAAAGTGCAGCAACGGTGCAGTTCTTAGGAATTGCACTTGCTAAGAGACTACTTAATTGTGAAATAATTAAATAATGAATATTTTATTTAGTTTCACAAACTGCTCACCTAATTTCTGATTTTGTATTTTAATACCCGAAATTTTCATTATTATTATTTAAATAATCTCCATAAACTGTGCTTTTGAGATAACACACATTGATCAGGCTTTGTAACAAGCTTTAGAATCGATTAAACGCATTTTAAACTGGTGTCTTCATATCCTGTTTCACTTAACAATATTGGATAAAGCTCCATTTTTCCTTGGTAGTGAGATTTTGAACTTTTTTAGCAGAAAAGAAAGTCCCATTATATTCTTTGAACTATTACAAAGTTTGATAACATTTGATCCAGTAGTTTTCTTTTTATAACCATTTCAAAGTGGAACTTTAATTATAACCACCTTGTATTATAGAATTATATTTAATAATAATATAATTTTCTCAGACAAATTTCAAAAATTGACTTAGTTTTTGATTAATTGTAATTTTAAAATCCACGATAAATATCATAAATCTACTCTAGAAATTGTTTTTGCGTCTATTTAGTTGCCTCTAGATTCAATAAGCAAATTCAATCTCCAGCATATATACAAGCACATTAAAATGGAAATGTTTATTGAATCCATCATATAAAATATACATTACAAAAATACATCTATGAAACAAGCATATTTTCTGGCTTAAATACAGTCAAAATGTTTTGATAGAGAATAAATATTTCTTCAATGATAAATTTCGAAATGAGTTTTGGACAATTTAATTTTTAATTACTAACACTTAATATAAACACTTTCAGAGAAATTTGTAGCTGATAAATTTCTGATCTTTGTTTACATTAATATAAAGCCAAATCCAAATTTCTGTCCTCTGAGTGAATATAAATATTACTGTTTATTTTTAGTTTAAATGAATTTTCTTCAATGAAAAATCCATAAACGTATTTTAAATGAATTAATGTTTAATTACTAAAACTTAATATCAGAACTTTGATAGAATTGTGTAGTTGACCAATTTCTGATATTAGTTTAAATTAATTCAAAGTAAATGCAAAAATCTTGTATTCTGGATGAATATAACTAAGTATAGTTTATTTTTAACAAATAACTTCTTCAATCACACTTTTTAAACATATTTTAAATTAATTAATGTTTAATTACTGAAACAATATAAAAACATTCATATAAATGTCTAGTTGACAAATTTTTAGTTTTTGTTTAAGCTAATTTAAACTGAACTCAAGAATCTTGTCTTCTGGAAAATTTAAACAAATACGGTCTATTTTTAGCTTAACAAAAATTAAATTAAAATTTCTAACTTTTGTTTTTTCTTCGAAGAGTCTTTGAAATAGCAATACAATAATTAAAAGTCAAACCATTCGTTTAAAGTTAAATATAGATTGCATGCATACTGAGTTGAATCTCACCGGAATTAATCCGGGATTTATTTAATAAAAATACTTCTTTGATTTTATTTTTAATTCTTCAGTAATGAATATCCAGTCTAAGGAATATAAATATATATTCTGCTTCCTTTCTTCTTCTTTGAAGGAGAAATTTGTATCAAAACGCATCCACAAAAAATAGTTGGAAACTTCATTCAGATTTAGTTTGATTCGAAAACTAAACCGAATATTTTCGATTGAATGCATTATAAATCTTCCTTTTATTTATTTCGTATCGGCACGAATAGTTTCGGGTAAAATGTAATCATTTATTAATGTAAAATATATTACTTTTACAAATTAGGAACATTTCGGCTTCTGAACGATAAATTGTATGAACAAGTCAGGTTATATGGAACAATATTTGTAGTAAATCTGTTAATAAATTATTTTAAGCAAAAAAATTATGTAAAGGCATTTACTTTAAATTAAAATATATATATATATATTAGTTTCTTTGTGGGAGATGTTTTAGATGAATGATCGCTGTATCATATATAATATTTTAATTAAATAGTTCTATAAATTAATTGAAAAAAATCTATGACTGAGTTATTTTTTTTCTTTAAGCACAGATCGAAATAAAGGACAGATACTTAATTTTCTTTATATTAGAAGGTGTAATAAAAATGTCTTAAAGTCAAAAGAAAGTACCGAAATGAGTAGCTAGTCATATTAGAAAAAAAATCTAAAAAATGTATGTACAGTTCTTTTAAATATATATCATATCATTCCTTCATGCGTATATAAAAACTCATAGATATATTCAAGCATACGAATTTTTTTATTTGTTTCATACATTATTAAATATTCCTTATCCATACTGCTTGATTCTGTGTCAAAGTTCTAAATAAAGCACTCCTTTCTCTTATTATTTCTCTCAGCCAGAAATTTCCAAAAAAGGAGCAATGTCTTACTCAACCATTCTTAATGCTTTTTCTTTCATAGAGTTGACCACCCACACGCAGAAATTCATATAAATATGAATGATAGCAAAGTAATATCGGTGAGAATTAAGACTTAATCTGAAGATATCGTCACCTGGTCACGAAAACGTCTTTTCTCTTTGGAGACATGCTCCGTCATTGGCAGGGGCTAAGCAAACCCACAGCATTTTTATAATCACCATACCGGAATTTTTTCACCCCTATGTTTGAGTTCACCAGTGGAGGAGAATTATTAGTTTCGTAATGAATCAGCAGTAATACTTTTGAAAGATTCAATATTTAAATTTTGTAATTTTTCAAACTAATAATAATCTTCCAATTGATAAAAAACTATAAATAAAAAAATACAATGAATCTTACAATGAATTACAAAAAAAAAATACAATGAATACTCTATGCATACTGTTAGTAGGCATAAAATATAATTATTTACCGTATAAGCAAAAGCTATATTAAATCTTTTTAGATTATATTAATATTGATGATAGTTTGCTTTATTCCATTCCTTATTCACTGAAGAAATGAAAATATTTTATATAAAATGATGAGCAATAATTTCTCTTCACATAAATAATTATAAAAAAAATTGTTTGTTATGATGTAAGTATTACTACCTTAATGCAAGAAATGTTTTTCATGCATAAATTACAGTTCTCATTGTCTGATTTATAACCAAATATATTTTATGTTTTATTTATAAAATAACTATTAAAATATAAAAAAAATTATGATTTTGAGGATTTATACAATTAAAAACCTTTGTATCTGAAGTCCTGTATTTAATTAAATCAATTTTCAATTTCCAGTTAGCGCTGTGTGTTTGTGTGTATATAATCCAAGGAAAAATTCTTCTTTTCTTTTTCTTGTTTATTTTCATACACACACACACACAAATATATATATGCAAAACATGGACGAGGATCTCAGATATACAAGGAAACACAAAATACATATATTGAAATGTAGAAAGTGCCGCTAACAACCAGCGAACAAATAATGCTTTTTGCCGCAAACGGAGAGCGAGCGGGTGCCTGCCTGCACCAGTTTCAACAACACCGGATATGGTTATTTACAAAAAATCTCAACAGCGTTCTTCTCAAATTCTAAGCATAATTATGGGTTGGAGCATACTGCGCCATCTATGTTCAGTATTCATTTGTTCATATGAATAAGTATACAATGAATAAAAACATACAAATAAAATAACTAACTAAAAATAATTATTAAATATAATTAAAAACACCAGTGGTGAATAAAAAGCTCTTTTTTTATCATAAATTTATTAAATATAAGTAGTAAATATAAGTTTATTAAAAATAAGTAAGTATTAAATATAAGTAAAAATTTAATTTGCATAAAAAATAGTGAATAAGCATTAATTCGCTAAATTTGGTGGCTGTGCAACAGTGTCAGTTGAAATATCAAGTCCTAATTCAGGCTAATATGCATTATTTGTAATAAAATTTTGTTTCAATACTATTCAATGTTTCAATTAATTTCTTTGTATGACGACTGTTGATTAATGAAAAAATACATTATCAATCTGTTAAAAAACTTTAATGAAAAGTCAGTATCATAATATTTATTTCTTAAATTATGCAATTTAAGGGGAAATAAGTTAATTCAAATTAAGCTAATATTTCTCCTTAATATCATTTATTAATTTAGCTTCACACGATAATTACAAATGTATTATTTTCGTTAATTAAAGCACAAAAGTAAGACAGCTGATTAATAAAGTATTATATTATCAAATTGTAAAAAACTTTTAATAACAAATCATTTGCAAAGTCAAAGCTATTTATTTTTTAAAGTAAGTATAAAGGGTTATGAAGTATAAACCATGTAATAGAAAGAGTAATAAGTTATTGCAGATGAACCAAATTCTTATTTTTAACAACATTTATTACTTCAGCTCTATAAAATAATTAAATACATTTATTATTTCCGCTAATTAGAGCACACAAGTGTAATTACAATTATGTTTTTTTTTTCTTACAAAGAAAATTTCAATGAAGAAAAATTGCATTAATTACAATATCAAACATAATTCGCTTTCAAGGATACTTGTTATTAATTAAATACTTGTGAAAATAAGCAAATCATCATTTCAACAAGTATTCTTTGTCAAGTAATTTTAATTTTTTAATGTCAAACTTTTCAACTTTTGTTTTGGTACGTATTAAAATAAGTTCCTCATATTTTTAAAAATTTATAAAAAAATATAATACTATTTATTCATTCAAAAAAGAATTTGAAAAATTCTTATGACACCAATTAGTGATTCCATAAATAAACCTAATAAATACAAAACCGAAATAAATAAAAATATCCGAAATTTTATACCGTATAAAGAAGTAAAATTTTCTCTGGAATATAGAGATTTTTTGAAAATTCGCAAACATAGCATTTACGGAATTTTCTAGGAAAGCATAAATAATAAGATCTTAGTTAGTGAATAAATAGGTCCTCGTGTATTTCCTGTTTTATACAAATATTTTTTTTAAAAAAAATTTAGGAATTGAAAAGAATTTCCAAATATATTTTGAAAATCTTTCGAATAGGGTAAGTTCTCTTTTATAAATATCAACTCCAACTGTTTAATAACTTGAAAACTTTTCCATATTTGTGTTTCTTAGCATCTTCAGATAATTTCTAACAAGGATAAATTGAAAATATTTCTTACAAGTCATACTATGATAAATTTTATCATAGTATCTTTTCACATCAACTTTATTCCCTTATTCAAGGGAAAATTATTTCTCAGGAATTCTAAAACAAAAATTTAGCCATACTTCCCAATCTCGTAAACTGTTATTATTAATCAATTTACTATCTAATCAATGATGCTCGTATATAATACGAAAAAAGTTTTATTAACTGTAGGAACCACCAAATTGGACAAAATGGGCAAATATTATATAATTTTTTAAAAAGATTTTTATAAAAAAGGCTATACAGTTCTAAAAGCTTTATTGGTATCAATAAAAGAAGAATATCAAGAACTTCGTATTTAAACATAAAATATTTAAAGTCTCGAAAAATAGTTAAAATTTGAACAATGATTTTAACACACATTTTTATACAAATATCAATATGAAATACTAAAAACAGCTTAAAATATGGGATTATACGGTTACACTGTTAATTAATATAGTATAATATACAGGGTTATTGAAAATGAATATAATGATTACAAACGGCTGTATCTAATTACTGAAAAAGAATTTATCGATTAGATTGGCACATAATGTAGACTGAACTTAAAAATTATGTATACATACGTCATGGATGTTTCTATATGGCTTCCTTTGTTCACGCGGACAATATCTAGGCATTAGTCTCTTTCATATATGCTGTAGCATGTCTGCAATTACAGACGCAAGCGCAACAGAAATGCGCACTTAGAGTTCCTCAATTGTTTTGGCATGAGAAGCAAAGTGCGTTCTTCTAATGTATTTTCATCGGTGACCAGAGACATGCTTCAGCATGTTTGGCGTAAAAATTTACTACTGCCTTGATACTATCCGTGTGACCAAGGGAAGTCACATAGAATATCTATGATGAACATATACAGAAATTTAAAGCCCCGTCTACATTATGTGTTAATCCTATTAATAAATTCTTTTTTATTAAAAAGTTATAGCCGCTTTTAATCGCTATATTCATTTTGAATTACCCTATTATATTATATAACTATTATTCCAGAAAAAGCAAAACACATTTAATAAAAACACCAGAAGTATGTACATGAGGAAAAGCACATGAAGATGATTACATTCAAGAAAACTACAAAATGATAATCAAGTAACAGCAATAAATAATGTATGAAGTGATCACAGCTTATAATTTCTTCAAATTCACATCAATTAAGATATTGATTAAATACCTTCAATCTCTAGTGTTCTTATAGATTTTCAGACACCACATGATGCCACATTAACTTATCCAGGTAAATCTTCAGATCGAGGTTTCAAATAAATGTAATTATAATTCTTGCATTTTTCAGATTTTTTATAATTATCGGCAAACACTAATACAACATCAAGTTTGATATTGAATTATATATTCATCAAGAATCTCTATAAATATTTTTTTTCAATAATAAACTTAACAGGACAGAAAAAAAGCAATATTCAGGTTCAAATATTATGACTTGATTTGAACCTATTACATCTGAGTTCTTATCACTGCACTAAAATTTTCGTCCATGTGATATTGATTATCATGATGAATTATTGTCAAATTCCATCTTAAGTAAAAGCAAAATTCATCATAATGCTTTTTTCGTTTTCTTATGACATAGAATTTATATTATTAAAAAATGCAAAGCAAAATATGATATTAAATATAAATCTGTAAATGCCATTAATTAAGATAAGAGGAATATAATTAAATTTTAAACCGTTATCAATGATCTATTCTTCAATATTATACAAATCTTGATACAAATCAATGATCTATTCTACTTTATACACAAGCATTACCATATAGCCTCCATTGTGTAAGAATCCATTATGCTGTACTGTTGTAGCTGTTACTATGGCACTTTACAAGAACGCTCATGAACTATCGGTGATTTAAGCCATGTGTGCAGTAGCTTCTGAGTGTAAAACCCCTGAGCACTCAAAGGCAGAAACCTGACTTATCTCATATGAAGCTGACACACACATTCGCTTGTACAACTCCTTTTTACAGGAGGGGGGGTCTTTTACATACCTCATAGTTAGAACACAAGTAAAGAACAACCATGCACTAATCAGTACTCGAACCTGGAACACCAAGATCATGAGGAAGATGTGCTACCTCTAGGCAGTATAAGTTATAGTCTTTTTGTTGAATTTCAATCGAGACATTACTCTTTCCAATTCTTAAAGCACAATAACACAGTAATTAATTAATGTTCGGCATTCATTTTAATAATATTTTTGCTAAAGGAAGAAAAACATTGTATATGCTAGCAATGATAATTAAAAAAATAACACTAAATAGAGGTAATCACCAATTTTAGGCCAGCAATTACACTGAAAAAAATCATTTTTGAAGAAAACTTCGAATGTTTTTTTGTTCAAAATTCTTAATTTTCAAATTATTTCTTTACAAAACTATTTAAATTTTGCTTTTAAATTTGTTTAAATAAAAATTTGATCATTTCTATTGTTAACTTAACTTAGTTTCAATAATATTTTACATATTCTATATACATATTTCAATACTCTATATACTGTTTTTTCAATTTTTTTCTAAAACTTTTCTGGTGAACAGTAATTTATAGTCTAATGCACTTTTGTTTCCAATTTTGTCATAATAAGTATTTTTAAGGCTCTTCAACCTTTAAGTAATGGAAGAAAAAAACTGATATTGAAAAAGAGAGATTTGGATTTGTTTTAATGAATTATAATGCAAGAAAATAAAAGAAAACTGCATGTTATTGAGCCATTGAACATAATTATCCAGAGAATAGGAAATTATACTATATGAATGCATATAATCAAGAAACTAAATTTTGTATTTTTAAACAAGAAAGCATTTCCTTTATATTTCTTTTTGTACAAAATAACCATTTAAAAAATATTCAAAATAATTTTGGTTTTTAACTTATATATTTTTGTTTCATAAATATATGTTTTTTTAGATTTGAAAACAATCCTATATAT
>JAPMOQ010045993.1:4392578-4418289 GCA_026543055.1 Argiope trifasciata
ATATATATATATATATGCACTGATGGAAAAAATTCCCAAACACCAAGAAAAGATTACTCTACAGTAATGAAATTTTAGGAATACATTTGTCAAGGTAACATATTTAATTGATTAAAGTTTCAAGATCACAGGTAGAGCCATTTCAAATGTGAAATGTGGGTACATTAGTAACTGGTGTAACCGCCAGAATTTTGAATGAAAGCATGCAAACGTGCCTGCATTGTGTCGTACAGGTGTCGGATATCAGTTTGTGGGATGGAGTTCCATGCCTGTTGCCCTTGGGCGGTCAATGCAGGGACGGTTAATGCTGGTTTTGGATGATGCTGGAGTTGTTGTCAAATGATGTCCCATACGTGCTCGATTGGAAAAAGATCAGGTGATCTAGCAGGCCAAGGCAACATGTCGACACTCTGTAGAGCATGTTGGGTTACAACAGCGGTATGAGGGCCAGCGTTATCCTGTTGGTAAACACCCCCTTGAATGCTGTTCATGAATGGCAGCACAACAGGTTGTATCACTAGACTGACATACAAATTTGCATACAGGGTGAGCTGGATAACCACGAGAGTGCTCCTGCTGTCATATGAAATTGTTCCCCAAACCATAAATTCAGGAGTAGGCCCTATATGTCTAGGCGGCAGACAAGTCACTAGCAGGCGTTTACCTGGCCTCCTTCTAACCAACAAACGGCTATCACTGCGACCAAGGCAGAACCGACTTTCATCAGAAAGCACAACAGATCTCCACTCCGTCCTCCAATGAGCTCTAGCTTGACGCCACTCACGTCGCAAACAGCAGTGGTTTGGAGTCAGTGGAATGCACTGTACAGGACGTCTGGTTCGGATCTGTCCTTGAAGTAACCGATTTGTAATAGTACGTTGTGTCACTGTGGTGCCAACTGCAGCTCGAATTTCAGTTGCAGACGCAATACGATTAGCCACAGACATACGCCGAATACGACTGTATTCCCTCTCAGTAGTACCACGTGGCTGCAGGGAACCTGGTCTTCTTGAGGCTTCCCTTGGCTACTGCCGCCAATACTCATGCACAGTGAATACATTCCTGCTAAGTCTTTCAGCAATATCGCGGAAAAAAACCCACCTTCTCATAGCCCTACAACACGACCTCGTTCAAACTCAGTGAGCTGTTGATAATGGCTTCTTCGTCTTCTCAGAGGCATCCTTGACTAACATTAACCCACTACGTCAAATCTCAACTGTAAATAACGATCACGAACCTTACAGCGCTTATTTAAAGCAAACTTCATTTGTACGTTCATTGTTTGCCACACTTACACGCGTAGCTCAAAATTTGAATCGACGTAATTTTTCAGATGTATAAACACGCCTACCAAATTTTGTTTATCTAGCACAGCTCCTTCCTAGTGTTGGGATTTTTTCCATCGGTGTGTATGTATATATATATATATATATATATATCCATACATATATATATATAGTAACAATTTATTGTATTCTATATACACTCAAATACCTTAAAAATACAATAATTTTAACCTTAAAGGAATTTCATAACTACCAACTAAAGTCATTATTATTCAACGGTGACGCTATCTTTCTAATTTCTAAAAGAAGTACAATAACGAATCTGCCAAGAAGAATTTCCTTTTAAACATTTGTCAACACCAATTAATAATCAACAAAAAAAATTTAAACACTCTTCTTTGTTGATTTAAAATCCTCTTTTGACAAGCCATTTTTCCGGAGTCATCGACGCCCCAAAGAGCAGCTGCCAGCAACGCAACAGCAGGCTGTTCACCAATTCTTCTTTTCCAACAGCATTTTCTTTCTGTTTCCGTTATCTTTACAGCGAAAAGAAAAGGCAGAAACTCCATCGAATCCAAGAAGCCCACAGGAGCACTTTGTCCCGTCCGATGTAAGGGTAGTGGAAATCATGTTGAAAAGTTCTCCAAAAAGGGATCGATACCAAAGTCTGGTGCTCTTTTCCCCCGTTCGCCTCCTGGGCAAGTTTGGCCGAGGCAATTGCCTCAAAAGAAATTCAATGGAGATTTTTGTCTCTTCTTTTATTTCGATGTCGCTTCGGTAATGTGTGCTGGACGTGATGCTGGTTGATGAGGGTATTAGTTTGGGAGGCGAAAGAATGACGGTGCGAGTATGGCTTAATCCCGATGTGTTGTATATTAAGGTGGTCGGGTAACTGCTGACTGGAATGACTGATTCAAGACTTTTAGAGTGGTGATGACTTTTGTTTGATCGGTAATGGAGGTTTACGCATTTATTTTCTTTTTCGTGGTTACAGACAATTTATATATATATATTTAAAAATACGCTGTCTACGGTGTCCATTATTATATAAAAGAAAATGGATACAGTAAGTGGACAAAGACGCAAATTGTTTATCATCATATACTCTTTTATAATATGGTACATTATTTTATAATCCCGATGTGTTGTATATTAATCTCGTCGGATAACTGCTGACTGGATTATTTATCAACATACACTAATTTATATCATGGTTTTCTATTTTATAAATACGATGAGTTTTATATTAAGGTTGTCGGGTAACTGCTGATTGGAATGACTTATTCAAGAATTTTGTTTGATGGGTAGTGGAGGTTTACGCCTTTATTTTTCTTTTTCGTGGTTACAGATAATTTATGCATACATATTTTAAAATATGCGGGCTACGGGGACCGTTTTTGTGTAAAAGAAAATGAATACAGTAACTGCACAAAAAAGCAAATTACTTATCATTGTACACTACTTTATAATATGGTACAATGTTTTATAATCCTAATGTGTTGTATATTAAGTTCGTTGGATAACTGCTGACTGGAATATTTATCATCATACACTATTTTATAATATGGTACACCAGTGATTCTCAACCTGTGGGGCGCGCCCCCCCAGGGGAGCGCGAGAACACTGATGGGAGGGCGCTAGCATATCTAAGAGAAAATGTTATTTTAAAAAATTGATTAAGGGACTGAAAGGAAAGAACACACACACACACACATACAAAACAAAATACATTTCGACATATTTAATAATTAACTTATTAAATTAAAGCAACTTACTAAATTAAAAACAAATTTAATAATTATTAGTGATTTCCTTGGGCCTGTCTTGTAGAACAAAGTTTTTCGAAGGATGTTTTAATATTAGAAATAGACACTTTCAGTTCCTTTTCTATATTTAGCTGAGATCTATATTTTTTCTTCAAAGAAGCCACCACAGAAAATAAGTTTCACAAAGGTAAAATGTTGAAAATGGTAGTAGAATGCGAAATGCCCTGGTTTTTAGTGCAGAAGACTCAGCATCCACTCCTGCCTAAAATTCAAAGAGTGATTTATTACTAAATTGTCTTTTGGTTTCGCCGCTTGCAGTGAAGACTATGAAGGTTTTTTCCTCTTCAATTAAGATTCCTTAGGGAGTGTTTTGAAATGGATCCCTCACCCACTTGTAACTTGATACCAGTTTGTCTTCAGCAAGAAAGTACTTTTAAAAATCCTTTCCTAGCATTGCTAAATGAATTTCAATGGTTATAAAGACAACTTTTACATGCTGTTCTTCAGCCTTGTAAGTTTTAATACAATCATTCAAATCTGCAAACATTGTTAAGTTTTCTTGCTTTAAATTTCTACTCCACAATTCCAATTTCCTACAAAAAGCATTAACTCTATCACTCGTGTCTAATATATATGTATTTGCTCCTTGAAGTTGAAGAGTCAAGTCATTTAATTTCTCGAATATATAAACCATGCAGCTCAATTTCATCACAAATAAACTATCGCGAATATTCTCAGCTTCCGGTCTATTTTCTTCTTCTAGGAAAACGGCGATTTCTTCTCTTAATTCATAAACACGTTGTAGAAATTTCCCTCGTGAAAACCATCTTGCCTCGCAATAAAATAGTAACGCTGAATGTACTACACCCATGTCTTTACTAAGTGCGGAAAAGATTCTTTATTTCAGGAATCTCATTTTTATATAATTTACTACGGTTATAACCGTAGTTAACACAATATTCAAACCAGGACCCATTTCTTTGGAAGCCAAAGCTTCTCTGTGGATCATGCAACGTGTCGAGACGCACTGTGGCGATTTTTGTTTCACAAGTGCATGAATACTTTGGAATCTTCCGGACATAGAACGAGTGCCATCGGTACCTATTCCGACGCCATTTTTCCATTCTACGATTGCCTCTTTCATAAATTCATTTAAGATAGCAAATAATGCGAGTGCTGTGGCTTTGAGTTCTATTGGTTTGCAGAAAAGTAATTCTTCTACTACTGACAAATCATCACAAAATCTAACATAGGCAATGAAATGAGCATCTGTTACCTCATCGAGTTGTATTGAAAACAATTTGTTCTTTAACAACAACTTCGACAAAAGCTGACACTCTACATCTTCAGCTATATCAGCAACAGTTCGTCGGGCAACAGTATCATCTGAAAGAGATATAGACTGCAATTCTTTTCGCAAAATTATCTCCAAACATAGTTTCTACAAATTGCGGGTGGCAAAATAAGCTCTTCACCAATGGTGTGAGGCTTTTTACATCTGACTATTTTATATGAAACTTTGTAAGAGGCAATGAAAGCTTTTTCATTCACAGACAAAGTTTATTCAAACAATAATTTTTGCTTTTCATATGATTTTAATTTTAATTCGAAGAACTCCCTGGGTTTGTTTACGTACTCACTATGAAGGTTTCCAAATGTCGTTTAAGTTATTAGGTTTCATGGTTAATAAGTTTAGATTTTATTTTCGGAACCACCCTCGTCTGTGTACTTGTTGATGCTTGTCTATCGTCTAATGTTCGCTTACGCCCGCTTAAAAATTTATCCATGATTCTGCATAAGTCTGCTGCCGTGAATATTTAATTCGGTGAATTGCAATTACACAAAAATATATATAACACACACATTCAGAATAGATTCAATAGTGATAGAAGAATCGACTCGAATTAGATTGTCTGGAATTGAAATTGGCGTCATACAAGTTGCTCCTCCTTTTGAGAAAACATTTGTTCACATCTACTCACGCTCCTAACTTAACTTTTAAGCTGGCCAGACACATTCCAGACAAATCGAAACTTCTCGAGAAACAGTGAAAATGCCCGACAGGGCGGGACGATGTCGTGCTGTCAGTAAAGGCACTCGAGTCGGTCTTCTGCTGTCATAGCCCAAGGAAGACAAATTTCGCCGCACAGTCCTATCGGACACGTCCCTCGTACGTCCCACATTGATTCCTGCAGTTATTTGATGAAGTGTTGCGTGTCTATTAACATTGACCATTCTACACAGACGTCGGTGGTCTCGGTCGTTAAGTGCAGGTGGTCGCCCACTGCGCTGTCCATGATGGGATGTGATGCCTGAAATTTCATACTCTCGGCACACTCTTGATACTGTGGATCTCGGAGTGTTGAATTCACTAACGATCTCCGCAATGGAATGACCCATGCGTCTAGCTCCAACTAACATTCCACGTTCAAAGTCTGTTAATTCTCGTCGTGCCGCCATAAATCACGAAAAACCTGTTCACATGAATAACTTGAACACAAATGAAAGCTCTGGAAAACGAACTGCGCATTTATACTTTTTCGCTGCGATACTACTGCCATCTGTATATTTGCATATTGCTATCCCATGACTTTTGTCACTTCAGTGTGTATATTATATATATATATATATATATATATATATATATATTAGGACTAGAGGTCCGTTACTGTGTGAAAGAAAATGGAGACAATTAGAGGATAAAGATGCAAATTATTTATCAATGTACACTTTTTTATAATATGGTTGCAGAGCACATTAATGTTTGGATTGGAGTTCGGTGTTTATTGACGCAAGATCAATAATTAAGATTAATCAGACGCCATGTCTGATTATACTGCGCCACACATATGATTAAAAGGCTATTATTACTATTATTAGACTTAATTAGACTACTGTAATATGTGAAATTTCAAAGTTGTATCGGTTAGAATTGCTAAGAAAGGACAAAAAACAACAAAGTGTAATGTGAAATATCATGGTAAAAGCCAGTGGCTTTTAAAAATTTAAAAAGCGTTTTGTGGGGATGCTCCTCTAAAAGCATTCACTTGCCCAGTGTTGAAACACTAAAACAATCTCAAACGATGATTAATAAAATAAGGACACGCAATCAAAATATGAACAACCGTTAAAATCACTTGGCATCTCGAGCAGAAAGGAGCGCTTTCACCTAATAAAAAATGTTTATGTCTAAAAGTGTGTGGTCAATACTATATCTAGACAATTTGAATTTATCAAAGGAGCACATTAAGGAATTTATCATATAAATAAATAAAATTTGTAGGATAGCAGTATAAAGGCTTTCGCGTCATCTTCAATAAACTTGAGTCACTCCAGATTCAATGAAAGAGGTCATAATCACAGATCCAAATCAGAACTATATTATTAGTGACTAATATGTGCCCAATCGATAAGCTTGCTTGTGTCACGCAAGTGGATGTGGCGAAGTATTATCATTTAATAAAATGATACTATTACAATGCATCAATATCCTTTGTGATGGCGTCCTGGCATAGGGGTAGCATGTCTTCTCCTTGACCTGGGCCTCCCAGCTCGAGTCCCGGTTCGGGTATGATTGTTCTTAAGATTTTTATCTGTGAGTTGTATGAATGTGCTCCCTGTGAAAAGGGTTGTGCAAAAGAATGTGAAGTATGAAGGTAGTCAAGTCGTACTCTTGGTCTTGTTGGCAATAGATCAGATCTTGACGGAACAGATAAGAATTGCTTATTTCGGCTTAAATAGGTGACAGCTTTATGTAAGCGGGCTGGTAAAGTGTCATAAGTAGTAACAATATCATTTGTTTTAAATGGTACGTCAGGCATGTTTTTTATTATTGTGTCATTTACAGCGATATCGGCAGTTTTCATTCTAATTGTTTTCTTCACTAATGTCACAGGCAATTACCTGCTATAATGATGGCATATAAAATTTTGTTTCTCGATACGATAAATATCTGTATGTGTTAAGTGACTATTCCCAACAGTAATGCGATGTTAGTAAATCCCTACTAAATGAGTGTTTTGAGGTATGTGTGTCGTCGTGTCCTTTGGCAGAATAATAGAATTTTATTTTCCAAAACACTCTTATAAGGAATATTACAAAATGAAAAATTAAAACTGTTAAATTTAAAATATTGTATATGATATTTCATGTCTATGAGTATTAAATAGAAAAAACAAGCGATTTGATTAAATGCTTTCATGCAATAAATAATTATTCTTTACACATAAAACTGCAAATATACTCTGGAATGCAAAGAATTTCCATTGTCAGAACACGGGACATTTTTGAACAATGTTTCATTTTCACTAACAGAATCAAACATTGAATGAAAGTTAATTTTATTTTATATACTAACACTTTCATCAATCTATTTAAAATTGTTTAACATCAAGAACGCTCTTTTTTCCCAACATTGAAAAGCTTAGAAATGATGATTTGTGCATGTAAATACTTATTGCAAAGATTGCAATAGAAGAAACAATGGATTCTTCTTCTATTAAATTTAACAAAAATCACTTTTCTTTGGCCTAAACTTTCATGATGGCAGTCAGAAATTTGCTCATATACTGTTTCGGTCGGTTGTATTCTTATCTGATAAGCTGCGGCTTTCTAGAATATTCCGATGAGAATATTGTAAATCTCAGACAGAGAGTCTATTTAGAGATCTGCTTACTAATATGAAAACTACACTTACCAGGAAAAGAACATATAGACCAAGATTGAGCTATGATCCATAAAAAGAGCAACATAAAAATAAACCTTCGAAAATAATGACATATTTGCGAAATATGCCATTCATTCTTCTTAGAACTACTCTTCACCAACATCATGAAATAACATCATGCTCTAAGACACCATTATCATTATGTAAGAACTAAAAAAAATGCACTAAAAATAATATCAACTCATTTGCATCCATTTCCCTTCTTCTTTCACCGGCGAAATACTTATTCTATATAATATTTCAATCAAAATCTTTCATTCAAATCTAGAAGATATGGAAAGTGAAAAATGCTCTCCTTAATGATATGAATTTTTCATCCTAAGGCGTTGCAGTTATTGACTGGTTGGAGATCGTATATTTAAATTGATAAAATAGGTAAAATATTATATATATATATATATATAATGTAAGATATAAAAAATTTGGAATTTATTTTTATACATAAATTTTTAAATCCATCTATTATAGAGATATCTTCTATATAACTTGAACAATGTTATTCACGATAAAGAGAGGAAAGTTTATCATGAATAACAATAAACCTTAAAATTCATTAGATTTACATTTACCTTTTTTGTTCAGAAAAATGGACACTAGAATATATATTTTTGCATTTAAAACATAAATAATAAAATTTTTACATTTATGTTATGCATAATTGTTGGTTACGGTTCACTTATCAATCCTGTTGTGGAAAATTTAGAAACAGCCTATAGATGGCGCTCTCGCCAGTATAGGAATTGAACTCCTCACCAAGAGAACTCCGGAATATCGTTTTAGACTTCGATGGCGAAAACAGCCACCACTTTCGCAGAACTATAAGTTCCTTTTTAGATTCCCCTTTTGAAAGTTGAAAAGCAGTTAGACTTAAATATTTGTATTGTGTCGTCATGTGTGTGTATGTGTCTCAAATAAATGTTTGTGTTAAAGATATGATCTCTTTTCTTTCCCGAGCCGTTTGCTTGCAACACTGAACCACAAACTTTAGAAGTTTTTTTACATGGTGCATCGGCCGGGAAGGCGATCATATTCGATTGAGACACATTTGCCTTCGGATACTGCATTTGCATCCCCTATGCAAATTGCGAAGACTGCAAAAGGTAGGATTTTGACATTTAATTATCTACGTAGAAGATTGATTTAAAAATGGAACTCGATAAATTGAAAAAAGCAAGATCGTTTGGCAGAAGTTCCGTAACCAAATTGGTAAATAGAATAGATGAACTTTTACAATCTAATGATTTGGATAAATTAGAAGAAAATTTGAATCAACTGACTATTAAAAATAAAGAATTAGAAGAAGCAAATAAACAAATAGATAATTTATGTAGTGTCGAGGAATTGGAAGCCGAACTATCGACTGTTTCTGAATATACAGATAAAGTATCGTTAGCTATATTTCGCGCTGAAAAGAAACTGAAAGAGAAAAATGTTGTTAATACTGTAAATCTCGGTGAAATCCAAAATGTAAATATTGATGTAAATCAAGACTCTCTCATGGAACGTAAACAAGTGAAATTACCTAAATTGAACATTCAAAAATTTTTCGGTGACATATCTCATTTCACAAGTTTTTGGAACACATTTAAAGTTTCTATTCATGATAATGGCGGTTTGACTAAAATCGATAAATTTAATTATTTGAAATCATTTCTAGGAGGTCCAGCTTTAAACGCTATTGAAGGCTTCGAAATATCAGATGATAACTATGACTCAGCAGTGAAAATATTGAAGGATAGGTTTGGTCGTAAAGACCTCATAATTAATCATCACATGAATGAACTCTTAAATCTAAGACCAGTTTATAGATCGAATGACCTCTTAAGATTAAAGATATTGTATGATGATATAGAAAGGAATGTGAGAAGTTTACAATCGTTGGGTGTTGAATCAAATTCGTACAGCACTATGTTAATTCCTATTCTTCTAAAAATCCTACCCCATGATTTGGTTTTGGAATTTAACAGGATTAACGTGAAAGAAGGATCCGAACCAGATATTCAAAAATTGTTAGATTTTATTCGGTTGGAAATCAGAAGTAGAGAGACTATTTCATATTCGTCTCGTAAATCATTTGATCAAAAGCCAGTCAAGGCCATTTGCCACATGACTCAAAAGAAAGAACCGTTTCCGAATACTACGCACGGCTTCAACGTAGTTTCGAGAAATAATAAATCTTGTTTGTTTTGCAAAAAGGATCACCCACCAGAAATTTGCTATATCAGCGTCGATGAAAAAAGAAATAAATTAAAAACATTGGGCAGATGTTTTTTATGTCTGGGTTCAAAACATAGAATTAAAGATTGCTGGTCGGGATTATTATGCAATCTTTGTGGGGGAAAGCATAATCCAACTATTTGTTTTAAATCATCGAAGAACAGAAATAAAGAGATACAGCAAACGGAAGTTACTGAGTCATCCATTCTTGCTGCAGTTTCTCATAATAATGAAAGAAACAAAATATTATTGCAGACTTGTTATGTTCGAGTTAAAACTAATTCTGACGAGTATTTTACACGAACACTCTGCGACTGTGGATCTATGAGGTCGTTCGTGTCTCAGAATTTAGTTGATAAAATAAAACCTTTAAAAATAAGAGAAGAAAAATTATCAGTGTTCGTTTTCGGCCATAAAAAAGCTATTGAAAAAAATTATGATGTCGTGCAAATAACGTTAGAACACAGATTTTTTCCGAATTCAAGATTAACTATTGAGGCTTTAGTTACTGAAGAAATATCAGGCAGTAACATATCGCCCCCTGAATCAGAGGAAATACTTAAAAATACAGAACTGAGGAATTATGTACTTGCTGACTCTCCTAATTGTGATGAACCTATAAATATTTTGATAGGAGCAGATTACTATTATAAAGTAGTAACTGGAAAAATAAAGCATCTCAACAAAAATCTTGTTGCCGTTGAGACCATTTTCGGTTGGTGCCTACAAGGCCAACAAAGTGATAATCACACATCTCTTGTCTTTAATGTAGTTGTAGAGGAAAATTTGATATCCAAACAAATAGAAAAGTTTTGGAATTTAGAAAATTCAGGTTTAATTGACTGTAGTAGGGAATATGATTCTCTTGACAAGGAAGTTATGTCTCACTTTGAATCAAACATTAAGTATGACAATCCGCGATATACCGTTTGGTTACCTTGGAAGTTAGATAAACGAAATTTGAATAATAATAGAGAAATCGCGGAAGCAAGATTTTCCAGATTAAAAAGAAGACTTTTTAAAAATCCTGAATTATTTAACCAATATAAAGAAGTAATAGATGATTATATAAAACAGGGCATCATAGAATTAGTTTCCAATCCGGATGAAACTGATAACGTCACATTTTATCTACCGTATAGAGAAATTGTCAGAAATGACCGAGCAACCAGTAAATTACGTTTGGTTTTTGATGCCTCCGCGAAGTCTTCAAACTCTTTGTCGTTAAACGACTGTTTACATGTCGGTCCAAATTTATATCCCGAAATTTTCGACATACTTTTGAGATTCAGACTCAAACCTGTAGCTTTCACGACCGATATGCGACAAGCCTTTTTGAATATTTTAGTTCATGAAGATGATAGAGACGTCACCCGATTTTTGTTCACTAAAGATCCAATTGACAATTCTGATTCATCCATAGTTTATAGATTCACTAGAGTTTTGTTTGGGATTAATAGTAGCCCCTTTTTATTGGCTGCAAAAATTAAATACCATTTAGATAAGTTTTGTGAAAAGTATCCTGAAACTGTGTCATTCTTGAAAGAGAATATCTATGTCGATGATGTCATTGGTTGTTTCAACACTGTAGAACAAGCCCTGTCCGTTACATTACAATCGAAAGAAATTTTTGATAAAGCAAGTTTGAGCCTACACAAATGGCGAACTAATTCTGAATATTTGCAAAAATTGTGGAAAGAGAACAATATAATTTCTGTTGATGATTCCGAAAATATTGGGGAAGGAAATCTCCCTTACAAGGTTTTAGGTATAGCTTGGGACAATCGCAAGGACTTGTTCTATTTTGACGTGAATGGTCTGATCGAATTTGTGTCTAAGAGAATAGACACGAAGAGATTTATCTTACAAGTTCTAGGACGTATTTTCGATCCCATCGGTCTATTGGGACCTTTCACATTACGAATCAAGTGTCTAATGCAAGAAGTTTGGTCTAAAGCCACTGAGTGGGACGACGATTTACCTGCAGATTTAATCTCGACATGGAAAGGGTGGTGCAATGAAATTCCACAAATCGCAAACTTTTCTGTTCCACGTTACTATTTCACCACAATTCCATTTGAAATTTTCGAAAGTCTTCAACTACACTGTTTTTCCGACGCAAGTATGAAAGCATACGCAACAGTTGCGTATTTACGTGCAACGACACCTGATCAACAGATTGAAACAATTTTTGTTGCTTCTAAGAACAGAGTAGCCCCTTTGAAAACCTTGACTTTGCCTAGATTAGAGTTAATGTCTGCCTTATTATCTGCAAAGCTTAGTAGTAGTATCCTTAAAGCTCTGAACTTTAAATGTCCTTGTTATTTCTGGACAGATTCGAAAATAGTCTATTTTTGGATCAGAGGAACTCCTAAGAAATTTAAACCCTTCGTTAGAAATCGGATTGAAGAGATTCACAAGCTGTCGTGTCCTTCTGACTGGTATCATTGTCCTGGAGTGACTAATGCGGCTGATATGGCTTCAAGAGGTGCAAAGATTTCTCAACTCATTGAAAATTCGTCCTGGTTACATGGACCGGAGTGGCTACGTCAATCTGAAGAATTTTGGCCCAAACCTGAAAACCCTGAAGTGACCGAAACAGATGAGTTGGAATACAAGAAGGGCACAAATATCGTCCAATATGAATGTCTGACTGAGGAATTGTCATACACTGTAGATATCAGTAAATATAGCAGCTTCGAAAAACTCGTGCGAGTTACAGCTTGGGTGTACAGATTTGTCATGAAACTGAAAAAACTCAGTAATGTTCAAGGTCCTTTAACTACGAAAGAGTTAATAGATGCTGAAAATCACTTGATTAGAACCGAGCAAAGAAAATGGTTCAAAAAAGAATACGAATCTCTAAAAGAAGGTAATCCAGTACAGAAATATTCTCCATTAATTAATCACAGGCCTTACATGGATGAAAATAAACTTTTAAGGCTTGGAGGAAGATTAGAATTTTGTGATTTGACCACCGAAGAAAAACATCCGATTATCTTACCTAAAAACTCATGGTTGACCACTTTGATTGTTCGCAAAGAACATGATGTAATCATGCATGGTGGTGTAGCCTACACTCTTGCTAAAATAAGATCCCACTATTGGATTCCGAAAGGTCGACAACTCGTGAAGAGCCTTATCAGAAATTGTCTCATCTGCAAGAAATATTCATTGAAACCTACTACTCAAGTAACTGCACCTTTACTTAAAGATAGGGTCAGTGAAACACCACCGTTTGTCGTATGTGGATTGGATTTCACAGGTCCGATTTATATCAAAGAAGCCAAAAGTACGCGAAAATCTTATATCGTATTATTTACCTGCGGTGTGACGAGAGCTATACACCTGGAATTAACCTATGATATGACCATAAATTCTTTCTTAATGGCCTTCCGAAGATTTCTAGCTCGAAGAAATAACTGCAAAGTAATCTATTCAGACAATTTCAGAACTTTTCAGAGAGCTAAAAAGGAAGTAGATATTTTGTGTACTATAATGTACAATGAAAAATTACGAGATTTTATCGCCAAGCAAAGAATAGTTTGGAAAAACATAATGGAACGAGCTGTATGGTGGGGAGGTTTTTATGAACGACTTGTGAAATCGGTGAAAGATTGCTTAAGAAAAGTCATCGGAAAAGCTCTACTGAGTTATGAAGAACTTTCTACCTTGCTCGTAGAAGTTGAAGCTGTCCTCAACCTTCGCCCTTTATCCTATGTTTACAATGAAAATAATGAACCCCAACCATTGACACCAATGGATTTTTTGAATTTCGGACACAAGCATAGTGTTTATGCAGTGACTTTTGCCGAACTTATTGAAAACGGATCAAACAGATCGTCACTATTAAAAAGAAAGAGATATCAGACTTTGTTGATGAAACAACTATGGTATAAATGGAAGCAGCAATATCTCTTGGACTTAAAAACTGCCCATTTTCTTAAAGATCCTCATTCCCAAAATGAACTGAAAATCGGAGATGTTGTCCTTATCGAAGACAACATTAAAAATAAACTCCTTTGGAAATTGGGAAAAATTGAAAACATCTTTGTTGGTCGAGATAATAAAATCCGTTCTTATGAAGTAAAAACTACCAACGGACTATTGAAAAGGGCAGTACAACATCTCTACCCATTGGAACTGTAAAAATTTCATAACTTTGAACTCTAAAGTTGAATTTTTTAGTAATTTTCACTTTTAAACTTACTATGAACATTGAACTATGAACAGTTTTCACAATTTCAGAGACTCTAATTTGGAAATTTATTCATTACTATTATTATCGAAGTTGCTTAATTATTCCTTTAAATACCCCTTTTTTTTTTCTTTACTGAATCTTTATGTGCATTTAGATGTTCATTGATTTATATGTGTATTTTATGTGTTTATTGAAACATAGTTAAATTTATGTGTGAATAGTTTAAATGTTAGTAATTGTTAATAATTATTCGTAATTTTTTGTTTTTTCTAGTATTTGTATTGAAGTTTAATTTAGATTTGTGAACTCTTAACAGAGTTCAGGTGGGGAGTGTGTGGAAAATTTAGAAACAGCCTATAGATGGCGCTCTCGCCAGTATAGGAATTGAACTCCTCACCAAGAGAACTCCGGAATATCGTTTTAGACTTCGATGGCGAAAACAGCCACCACTTTCGCAGAACTATAAGTTCCTTTTTAGATTCCCCTTTTGAAAGTTGAAAAGCAGTTAGACTTAAATATTTGTATTGTGTCGTCATGTGTGTGTATGTGTCTCAAATAAATGTTTGTGTTAAAGATATGATCTCTTCTTTCCCGAGCCGTTTGCTTGCAACACTGAACCACAAACTTTAGAAGTTTTTTTACACTGTCTTTGAATGTAAGTTCTGTTTGAATTTGTAAAGAGCTTAAGCAAGTACACTTATCTTTCAAACACCAAATAATTATTCTCCATAATATATCAATCAAAATCTTCCATTCAAATCTAGAAGATATGGAAAGTGAAAAATCCTCTAGTATCCTTAACGATAAGAATTTATCAGCCAGCCTAAGGCGTTACTGACTGGTTAGAGATCGTACATTTAAATTGCTGATATATATTTTTCTTTTTCAGTTTAATCTAAAAAATAATATAAAAATTTTAGCAAAAAATTTTTTAAATCTATCTATTATAGAGATATCTTCTTTACAACTTGAACATTATTATTCACGATCAAGAGAGGAAAGTTTATCGTGAATAACAATAAATTTTAAAATTCATTAGATCTACATTTATCTTTTTCTCTCAGAAAAGTGGTCAATGGTATACGTATTTTTGCTTTTAAAACATAGACAATCAAATGTTTACATTTAAATTATGCATAATTGTTAGTTACGGTTCATTTATCAATCACATCTTTGAATGCAAGTTGTAAAGTAAAGATAGTAATAGTAAATAGATTTTTGATATCCATTCATTATTTATTAACGAAAAAATTATTTTTCCTTGTTACGATTTTCAAGACTTCGATTGAATCAAAGTTTCAACACCCATTTTTTCAGAATATGCTTATCACAATGTAAAGCCAAAATCATATTATATAGGCTAGTAGATTTAACTCACTTTAAAGATTTAGCTAACAAATAAGGTAGATTTAACTCTCATTATACAGTTTTAGGTAAATAAGGTAGAAGAAAAGAAAA
The DNA here is from genome assembly GCA_026543055.1 of Argiope trifasciata. Taxonomy (NCBI): domain Eukaryota; kingdom Metazoa; phylum Arthropoda; class Arachnida; order Araneae; family Araneidae; genus Argiope; species Argiope trifasciata. The sequence goes on from JAPMOQ010045993.1 coordinate 4,408,233, forward strand.
AAAAAAGGAAAGAAAAGAAAATTTTAAAAATCCCAAATCTCCAATTCGAGCATTGCCCGAATGAAGAGAAAGAGAAATCAAACAAATATAAAATCAACGAGACACCTCATATAAAGGTATAAAATTTCTTTCTAATCATTTTCATTGAGACTTAGTAAGTATTTTTATTATAAAATTAGTGGCAATTTTGCAACTGAAAATGATCATCCAAATGCATTTAGTTATTCACTATGTTGTTGTCGTGTCCGTGTTTTTCAAGGAAAGGGGGTGCAGTAGCTTCTGAGGGTAAAGACCCCTGAGCACCCAGAGGGCAGAAGTCTGATTTCTAGCTCACACACACGACACAACTCTTTTTAGGGGGTGGTCGGATTCATTCATACTCTCATTCATCCATAAGCAAGTCGGAATTTAGATTCAAATCAGAGACCGACTCATCCCTGATTCAGTACTCCCAGAGGTATCGTTTTGTTATGGGAACTTGGAGGACTCTGCAGTCTCGACATATTTAACGTGCCCCAACTGCCATTAGTCTTTGGCCAAGACGAGGACAGAGTCCACGACCTTTCGGTTACGAGACTGATGCTCTACCAACCAGGCTACCGCGGCCCTAGTTATTCACTATAATCAATATTTGGTTTAACTTAAATAAATGTAGTGGAAGCTTTTGAAGCCAGATAACATTCTCAAGATTGAGTCATCACCTTTGTCTAGTGGTCATACTATCATGTTACGAACCTTAAGGTTGCAAGTTCGATCCTCACTATCGCCAATAGTAACATGAGTTTTATCATTATTTTAATAATAAAACATTTTAAAGCTTTCGTTTCGATCATTACAAAAGCACTTTACTCATATAGATTTAATAAGTATTGGTACTTTGTTCATAGAAAGCTGAAAAAGTATAACAATTAATTATTTAAAACTAATTTAATTAACTGTATTCAAATGTACAAAGTTGGAGCAACGTATAATCATGAAAAAGTTTGTTCTAGTTAGTTATTATTTATGCAAATTAGTAAGCAGTATCCCAAAGATCATAAAAATAATATATAAGATATAAAAATCATAAGATACCGTAAAACTAATTTTTAAAAAAACCTAAAATTTTTGCAGATATGGAAATATACAAAAACTATATACAAACTACATACGTCGAATAAAAATATATATGCAAAAATATTTTTAAAAATCAAGAATCTCCAAATAGTTCTAAGTCAAATATTTTATTTAAACGGATTGTATACAGATTAAATAAATAAATAAATAAATAATCCCTAGATCTCTAGAAGTTTGACTTCTTCATAAAATGACGAAAGTTTTTTATTCTTTTTAATAAACAATAGAGGTATTCGTTCTTCAAACAAGCACATTCCTTTGTTACTAAGTCAACTGTTGTATACAAATAATAATCTACAAATCTAGATTTTCTCTTAATATACATGACTGTAGAATACTGAAGTAATGATTATTTCATAAAGTTACTGATACATTATTTCGATGTTAGTGAGGATGCGTAATAAAAAGCATTCTTAAGTGAAGAAAATCACGTTCAGCTATCTCTTTATATAATATCTTATCATTTTGAATTATTTTTCTCCTTTATGAAGTATGCAAAGAGAATTAATAAAATTGTCAAAAATATTCATACTAGAAATTTCGAAAAATCGCGATATGTCAGACCTCTTCGAATTAGAGATGCTATTAAGTTTCCTCTTTATAAGCCCAACAATTCAAAAAAGCATGAACTAGTTGGATAAAATTTGGTATATAGACTTAAAATCAAATTTATAGAATTGTATCAAATTGTGAAAATAATCCCATCAGATGGGATTTTTTATGTGTTTGTGGGGACACTTAATAAGTCAGTAACTGCCATTAAACATTGGTGTCCCTTTTATGAAGGGAATATTTTATGAGGCTGGAAATCGGAAGGTCGCGAGTTCGATTCTTTGCGGAATTCAATAACCGCATTGGCGCGACATGACAGAAGAATCCACCACATTGGTGACCTCGGACAATGAACCTTCAAACACAACCTCTTGGCGCCCTCTACTGGTAGCAAATGTCGTCGAACTCACTTGAAGCAGTTATCAAAAGTCGTCAGACTGTCTTGACACAACAACTCGCTCTTCGCTCGCCATAATGCTTTGACGCTATTAAATATTTTTCGCCTTTCTGCTGACTCACTTTCAGGGGAGTATTGTGGTTGCATCTCAATAAGCCAGTAACTGCCACTAAACATAGGTGATCGCTTTCGTATAGGGGATATGTTGTGCGGCTGCAAATCGGAAGATCGGGAGTTCGATCCTCCACATTGGTGTGGCATTGCAATGCAACCCACCATATGTTTATTTGACTGCAAGTGGACACAAGAATTTATACAAAAATAGTAGATCGGTTAGGTCTCATACCTAAAACTCACAACCGCATCACATTTGTAACCCTCATAAATATTTTTTAGGATTTACCATCAGTCTGTTTGTATTTTTACATACATGTAAATGGGGAAATTCAGGCATGTAGCAGTGTCGGTAAATTTAGGTTCATAATTCTTACATTTAATTGGTTGATTTTTATCAAGTGTTGAATTAATTCCTAGAAGTATCCGCTTCCTGTTAGATTTATATATTCTAATGCATGTAAATGCAATAATTCGGAAACCAAATAGATTAGAAAAATACAACTTTGTAGGTAATGGATTGTTACAAAAAAATATTTTTTGTCAAATTTTGACCCTAATCAATTGAAAAAAATAATAAGTATTTACTTGATCTCTCCTTCTCTATCACTGAGCAAAAAAGGCTCATGTGTGACACTTTGATAATAAACTCTTGCTGTTTTTATTTTGTATAAAAACCAAAACTGTATGCATTCAAAGTATACACTACGCTGTTAATAGTGTAGATCAAATAGATGTAAATAATACAACTACAAGCGACAAATTTCACATCATACTCTTCCAGATATGATAAATACGCCCACATTTTAATCAGAGTGAAATTAAATCCAAGAATACCTACAGTGATACACTGTTATGATCCTTAATTATCATCCGGTCTTCACGTTACAACTATATTATGACATTTATTATTCAATTGTTAAATGTCCTTGCTCCTACATGCTATGGTAGGCTACAAATCTCATTACGGTGAGATAATTAATGTTTGAACCTCCAGCTATGCTTTTAATTGACTTTGAGACGAGAGAATTCAGTGAATTGAATTCTGCAATCTTCTCAAAGAAACTGTGATTGTTAAGACGGAAAATGCATCAGTCGAAAAAAGATTTGAAAAATGTCATCGAAGAACTTATATTGGGGTATCCAGTAGTCAGATTTTATTTGTCCACAAACTGAGTTTTTTTCCATCATTTATTTAAGGTATCCGACTTCGTAAAAAACATTGGATATCGACCCTATTGGCGAATTATTTATAGTACAACGGCGATTCTTTTATATCATCCAATTATTAACTTCGTACCCTTAAAGTATCCGACTACGTTAAAAACGCTGGTCATCAACCCCATTGGCGATTTTTTAAAATTATGATTATATCGTGTAGCTCTGACTTTCCTTTTACCAAAACAGTTTATCATTTCTAGGAAGAGAAAGGCCTCACCTATCATCCAGGGTCACAGATTTTTCAGCTAAAATTTGTCTTTAACTTCCATTTTCTCAAAATTTTAATTTTCATAAGAATTCCCCACCTTAACCCCATATGTCAAATCTAATAGAGATACTTTCATAAATATTTCAGCGTTTTAAATAATATGGACAATAAAATGAACCAACAGTTTTATTGTAAATGAAATGTTTTCTTATTTATAGGTGTTTTTAGAGAAATTACGATATAAATTTATGGAAAAAAATACATATATGCGTTTACTTTTACCCTTTCATTGCATCTCTACATTTTTCTTAGATCGTAAGGTCACGAGTTCGGTCCTTGGCGGAATTCAGCCTCCACATTGGTGCATTTCAGCCAACACTATCGCAACATTTTTGGCCTAGGACAATGAGCATTCAAATTGCTGTCGTAGTGCCATCTACCTGAAGTAGACGCAACCAAAGCAAAGTCATCAGACTCACTTGACGCAGCAGCAACAACAAAAACTCTCTCTCGCTCACTATAAAGCTAGGCACTATAAGATCTTTCATCTCTCCACAGACTCACTGGTAGGGGAGTATTGTAGCGGTACCTTAATAAGCCAGTAGCAGCCGCTTGACTCTAGGATGTTTGAAAATTCATCATCCGAATTCACCAATTAGGCAATAGTGTTCGCTGGAATCGTGCCAATGTGGAAGTTGAATTCCGCCAAGGATTGAACTAATGACCTTAAGATTTGCAACTATGCAACAGAATCCCTATACAAAAGTGATCACCGATACTTAGTGGCAGTTACTGGCTCATTAAGATGTCCTACCGATACCAGCGATCGATAGTGCTAAGCTGCTGTTACTGGCTTATTAAGATACCATTACACGTGTAAGTGAGCATTCTTGCAGCCGAACAACTTGTGTAAATTAGCCTTATACGATAGCAGTCAGAGGAAAAGCCAAAAATAACGCGTTTAATGTGACATATCGCTTCACTGTCAATTTGCTAACAATAGGCTCAATGTGTGCTTGACCACAAAAAGACGTTACAATTTTATGACATATAACTGTAAAAGGAATATCTATGATAAAGATATTACTCATTGAATTGAAATTTCTCTTCAATAACTAATAACAAACTAATAAGGAAAAAATCTGTACACTCTCAGGTAACCTCAGTTTCCGACAATACTTGTCTGTAGACAGCATTGAAGGGAACTGAGGTTGAGCCAAATTCCATCGCCGGCCACTGTACAACTTCTCCCAGAGAGGTATGCGCCATCATCTGTAGAGAGTACACAACCCTACACCATTTATGTACCCACCCTGATGGACAGAGCAAACCTTCATCCTGGAAACTCCTCATTATTTTTACTAACAGTTAATACTTGTTTATCAGAGCTTATTATAAAATATTTTTCTATCAAGTAGACAAAAGAAAACTGGTTTTGAAAACTGTCCAAAAACTTAAATGAAAGAATTGCAATACATATAGTAAAACAAGCGCGAAAGTAAAATCCTAAACTGAAATCCAAAAATTGAAATTTTTGAACTGATATAAAAAGGAGAGAATTTTTATTGGTATAAAAGAAAATATTTGAAAAGGCTCTCCTTCGGAAAATATATGAAACGTAAAATTACAAATACGATCTACATCTGAGGAACTAGTGAAAAAGAATTAAATTTTTCTATTATTTCTTGGAACAAAAATATTTCTCAACGATTCTTTTTTATCCACTTTTTCTATTTTGCTAAAACTTGTTCCTTGAGAAAGAAGTTCTCGAGGCAAAAACCGGAAAAAAAACTTTACAAGAAATAGCTTTTACTTTACTTAGAAAAAATTTGAGTGTTTTATGGATTTTAACAGAATTTTTGTTTTTTTATTAATGATTGTTTTTTCTGTTCAATGCCTAGAAAGCCATTTTGTTGCATTTATCTTTAACTTTTTCCTTTGAAATTTAACTGATATTTTTTTACAAATTAATTACTGTTGATATTTTAATTTTAGAAAAAATCTTGAAATAAATTAAATTTAAAAATTATATAATAAAGGACATTAAAAAAGAAATCCCTGCTTTGATTGATTTAAATCCATTCTTAAGAAGATTTCAAATTATGTATTACGTATCGGTCTATATTTAAAGGATAACAATACAATACAAATTATAGCATTAAACGATAATGCACAAATACCTTCATTGTATTCGTAAAAATAAAAGTAATAAAATATTTTTCATATTCAATTTTATATTGAATAAAAAATGAAATTATTTTTAAAAAATTCAAATCTACAAAAGTGAACAATTTTTAATTTTTAAATATTAGTAGTCCATATAAAAAGTTTTTAATTCATTTAATAAAAAGAAAATTATATTAATTAATTAATTAAGAGTAAAACCAATGTGGATAAATCAATTGTATTTTTTTGAAAATTTTAGTGAATTTTTTCCCAATATGCTAGCCAGTGTGACCACTAGACATCAGAGCCCTCTGTTATTATCCTTTGCATTTTGGATATATTTGAACCATCATTAAATATCCTTGCATCGTAATCTTATTATTATGCTCCAATGGGAAAAGAAATTCGAATTCCTGCATACTGAAATTTGAGTTATATTTCTAAATTAATTTTTTATTAGGATGTAACAACAAAAATAAGTATTTTATCTATCTCAAAATAATATCAAATTCCAGACAGGTATTGACAATGTTAAGGACTCAATGCAATAATTTAAAATTAGATTTTTCTCAATTAATATTTGATTCTTAAACCTTTAAAACATTGATACATCTCTACATCCGTTGTATTATGAAGTGGATGTTAATAAAAGATTTATTGTCCCAAGTGTTTAAAATTTCAAATAAGATAATTACTTTATGTTAACTGAGTTTCAAATTAATTGTTCCCATTGGTAAATCTGTGATAATAGAATTTCTAAAGTAAGGGTTTCAAGTTTGAGACAGGAATACACTGAAAAACCATCATGTTGTCGGATGATGGTTAAATATATCAAAATAGAATGTATTTTCGTTCATATGCTAAGGAAATTTGAAGACGAGTGCCAGGTCAAAAGCCGTTTTTGTCATCTGGTTGCGATTTAGATTTACGAGATTCATCCCAAGGCAGTGCTGAAGTAGTTTTAATATGAAATGCCAATATAGAATAAAGTAAACCAAATTCCAATTTCAAACTTCTAAGCATTTGATATGAAAAAAAGACAATAAATAAATTTTATCGTCGGTTGAATAAATTGACTGGAATTTCAGTCCTCCTAAAAGGAACTGAATTTTATTCATTTTTCAAGACCACAAAATTTTTTTCGTCGTTTTGAAGTAGCGGTCAAATTACTCTATCCCGAATCTTGTGTTTTGAAAATGATTTCAGATAACAGTCTACTTTTACTAATGCCTATGCAATCGACTATTTTTAAAAGATCATTCTAAATCTGCCAAGAAACGTCTCGTTCCAAATGAAATTAGTTTAGACTAGCTAAGGTAGAGCTGAGTCTCAAGCCTGATACTCTGGTGAAATACTAAATTGTAGATATTTACCTTTATTATCTACATCTATTCCATTATTATTAATTAACGTAGATATTTACCTTTATTATCAACATGCATCCCATTATTATTAATTAAAGTAGATATTTAACTTTTTATCTACATGTATCCTATAATTATAAATCAATGTAGATAGTTACCATTGTTATATACATATATCCCATAATTATTAATTGATGTAGATAGTTATCATTGTTATATACATGTATCCCATAATTATTAATTAATGTAGATAATTACCATTATTAAATGCATTTAACCTATTATTATTGATTAATGTATAAATTCACCTTTATTATCTACATATACCCCATAATAATTAATATAGGCATATCCCAATATTATATACATTTATATCTTAATTATTAATTAATGTAGATATATCCCATTATTATACACATTTATAACATTATTATTAAATAATTTAGATATTCACCTTTAGAAAAGAATATGAAAGAAAAGTTTCAGCAGAAAGATCTTTCAAGATTCAGGTTTCTGCTAATATATTTCTAACTTCACTTACATCAAGAGCATTCCAATTTCAAGTTAGAAATGAGATTTCAAAATGTATTTGCATTGTACTTACAAATATCAAGACCGTATTGTTTATACACGTCAAGATACTCTTCCACGACGGAATTTTAAAACGCGAACTATCGGCAGACACAACCCATCATTGCTCGGGGAATGCAAACATGTCAAAATATTTTGACAACTCATTCTTTTTGCAGTATCTCGAGTTATGGTTTTACTCGATCGAACGATTTTATTATTGGATTACGCCAATCAAACGGAGGCTTACCATGTTCATTCTTGAAGGCTTTTATATTCTTTTCTTTAATGTACTTTTCTGCACGAACTGTATCAAACCTCTTTCTTTGGTTCTAAAATTTCCAAGTCTTTTCAATCATCTTAACTATTTTAAACAATGTTAAATCCTTTGAAGTTTAAACAGAAAAGATGCCGGAGTATTTAATTTAAAATAAAAGTACTTTTATTCTACGTTTTACATGTAAAACATATGCAATCGCTGGTTTATTAATGTGGTGCCAGGTATATCAGTTCCCGCCATTGAGCGTCGAATGTTATCTCACTTCCCACTATTGAGTGACGCCTGTGACCAAACTTCCCGCCACTAAGCTGGCGGGAAGCACTTTTCCACTGGTGGAAAAAAAAACGTGAGCAAAGTGCAGTTCATGTCTGGACGAGGCATGATTACGACGTTCTAAAACAACCGAAGACGTATGTGTAAAGACGGAAGACGAAATTACGACATATTGTTAAAAGACGAACTTGGTTATCCATTCCATCCTATAAATTAGTCATCATCACCATTTGTTCATCATTAATCTAACTTCATTGTCTTCCATTAAAATCTAAAGTATCATCTGGACTTATTATTACTTGGTTATCACGACACCGCACATTAATGCATGGTTTGATTTAGTTATATTAACGTCCCGTTTAAAGCAACACGAGGGCTATTTTGGGATGGACCTCGTAATTTTGAACCATGGTCAGATGACGAGGACGACACCTGAATTGGCACCCCCCTCTCCACACCACGCCACACCAGCGACACGCCACACCTGACAGATTTAACTTGCAACAGACCCCCTCACACGGTGGTTCTTGGGTGGAATCGAGTCTCGAACCTGAAACCTCCCGGTTCCACAGCCGAGACTTTACCACCGGGCCACCACGGCCCTCACATTAATGCATGAAAATCATTTCAAAAAATACACAAGAAAATCGGAATGCGTTTTAGTATATTATTTTAAAACCATAAAGAAAAATATTCATAATGATTACAAGGACATAATTAGTTTCAAACTGCTATGAAATCAGTTGTATAGGATAATGTGTTTTGATTTTGAATGTAAGATTATACTTTACTTACAAAAAGATATTTTCTATACCAAATAATGTTATAGACCAGTGAATCGCTTCTAGTGAATAAAGCAAAAACGCATTCATTTCTATAGTATATCTGAATTAATGCAGTTTTTGATTTCTCTCAAAATGGATTCGAAATATTAATATTAAATCAAATCGTCCATCAGTAGATAAATAAGTAGCCAATCAAAAATATAATTGTTGAATCAATTTGGCGACACTTTTCTTATTCTCAGTTAATGCCAAGTCGCCAATCCTAGGAGGGCAAGTTGAGGGTGGGGATTTGATATCTGTTGATGGTATGAAGAGAAATATATTAGTGGATTTCAAAGAAATAGTTTTTGATATTGATCTTTCAGAATGTGGGGATAATACTTGCAAGTTTACTTAAATCAATATTATTATAACATTAAAGTTTCCATGTATATTTGAAAAAAATGCAAGCTGTTAAAACGATTTTTAAGTTTTCAATGAAACTTTAAACCTATTTTTAAATCGAGTAATTGAGTAGAATATTTTTTTAAAAAAATTAGCATTGAAACATGCGCATTACATTCACAACTTAGAAATTATATATGCGAATGTCATACAAATATTTATATAACTGCTCATATATCTATGTAAAAAAATGTTGGTTCTTTCTAAAGGGGATGAATTCTTGGAGAGGTTATTCGAAAAGATATTACAATACAATAGAGTAAAATGTATATCTTTTCGGTTTTATAGAAACACGCTCAGTATGCTTATTCTATCTGCTCACAAGTAATTAAAAATGGCATCTGATTAAATAGTACGATATCATAAACTATTTAAAATAATGTATACGTCTATTTCTTTGAAATTAATAAGTAATGCCATTAAATAAAAAAATCCTGAAATACTTAATAAAATGATTTAAATATTCAACCATTATGTTTAGACATTATTTCAACCATGCACTCCCCGGCTTTAGAATCAAACTCTTTAGAATATCACATTCACAATGTCTAGAGAATATGTTTCACA
>JAPMOQ010045993.1:4426554-4496192 GCA_026543055.1 Argiope trifasciata
AAGTGATTAAAATTGTATTTTTAAACTATATGGCATCGGTGTTACATGTTATTAACTATAAATGGCATAGCCTTGCCTCAGCCAATTCTTAATGAAAAATGCGCAAAATACAATTACTTATAAACTATTTTAACTAAAAATTATTAAAAATTCTCAAACCATTCAAATTTAAGCGGAAGTTGCTTGAAAATGTTATCACAAAACCGTTTCTGCCGTGTCGCCAGAAATAAAATTTCATTAGAAAGTTAACCATTTATTTCGCCAAACTCTCCCTCAGTTATAAGTCGAAAATTAAATTAGTATTTAACTTGCACACACGCGCAGCACTCGAGAATATTAGAATTGAGTGCGTTCAATCAATAAGTTGGCCGACTTAGTCGCCGAAAAGATGAAGGAACAAGTAAATTACTTTAAAATTACATTTTGCGAGAGTGCCTTTGTTCGTCCCATCTGGAGATTAGGGATGGATTTTGTTTTGAGGAATGCTGGATTCCAGAGTTAGTACGAATTTTGCTATTATTAAATTTCTTGCATGTTCTCTGTTTGAGGGAAATAGTCGAATGTTCTTGTTAGTTGAGGCTGATTGAATGGGGAATTTATTCAAACATGAACTAATGAAATGAAAGCGCACCCTTTGTTTTGTTTTTTAAATCCCTTTCTGTAATGTATAGCAATTTGTTAGATTTTATATTAAAATAAAATTTTGTAATTTATCAGATTCAAAAAACTATAGTTCATTTACAAGATTCACGTTTTACTTAAAACATTATAGTTCATATACTTGAAATCTGCCTTTCAAATCCTATCAGATTAAATAGATGTAGAATAATAAATATTTTAAAACTGTATTCCTAATTTCAAAATTATAAACTTAAATATGAAAATTAGGAAACAAAATTAGCTGTTCACACTTACTAATAACTGCATAATAATTGGTATTATGCAATTATTGGTAATATTCTGCATAGTCTTTGCTAATTCTAGCTGAATGATCTATTTTATTATACCAGATACAGTAATTCAATCTTAAATAACAGAAACTCCTAAATATTATAAATATTTTTTTATTTATGGATAATATGATGCTATATTGAGTATATACTTAAAGTTTTGCTTATTAATATCATATTTTTTATCTGCTGAATAGGAAGAAGATTTTATGACTCTCCAAATTTCATATTTTCCATGCAGAAAATACATATTACAGTTTATTTTTAAACATAACTGGGAAACGCTTTAAACTAGATCCATTAAATTTCGTATGTGGCTTTTACATCTATTCTTCCATTATTTTAAAAAAATCGATATTCAGGAAACGGTCTGATTTTTTAAGTAACGACAAAGCCAAAGGACATATTTGACTAAAATATGATATTCAGATGTAGCCTTCAGTGTGTTGATCTTTTATAAATATTAAATCAAATGTTTTAGATAAATTAATTGATTTAATTTCATTTCATTATTTCTCTAAACAACGACTAATTTCTGTTTATTATTATATCAACTTAATTTCCATATTGTGAATACATGAATATATTTTTGAAAATAATTTTTATTGCGAAATTTGATGAAATGATGAACATCAAATTTCAATCAATTACCGAACTGAAAAGTGCATATCCTAAATTAATAAATAAATTCCATTTATGTTTAATAATCGTAAATTTTTCTATTTTTCATTCACGTAGAGCATTTTATTTCAAAAAAGTGTATTTGAATATATTCACAAATTATTTTCATGCAGAAAATAGACAACACAGTTATGTTTTCTTATATTTTATTCACTAGCAGGATGTCTTTAAAAAAAGCCGTTTATGAAGCGATTGAATCTATTTTTGTTGCTGTCAAACCGTTATCAAAAAACAGTCAAATACAGCTTAAGTTTTAAAGAAGTGCGAAAATACTGTAAAAGTGGATTAAGGATCTCTAAGAGAATTTAACAATAATCCATCTTAATATGTTCACCACATGACCAATCAAATATAAATTTGAAAAAAATGGAACTTTCTACAATATTCAGCGAAAATATTCAAGAAAAAAATCGGTTAGAGAAAGATTCTAGAAAAAAACTTTGAAAAATCCTCATCTAGAGTCAGAAAATCTATGACAAAATAGCTATGCCAAGTAAGAATTCAAATGTATAGCACACATTTAACGGGATACCTATAAAATATTCCCCGGATATCAAAATCAAATTGAAATTCAACTTTGCAAAAATAAGAAAAATAAACTTATGAAATCTTAATAAAGGTATTAAATTTTTTTACATTTTTTAGAATTGTATTGCATAATTTATTTGGCTGCAAACAAAGGTCGTAATAAATCTGCAAGGGTTTTTTCAACAAAACTTTCTCACATAGCACCTCAATTAAAAATGCCGTGATTTTCACCCCTCCATTCTCCACAATTGACGTTCAATAAAACCATAAATTTTATTTTATGGATTTTGTGAGCAGTAGTTGCAGAAAATTAAACTTTGACCTGAATTTATTATTTTTCTTAAAGCCTAAAATGTAATCTTTGCGGAATTTGTTTGGATTTTCTTTCTGCCATGAAATCAATAATGATCGAAAATTAAGTTTGTTTTCAAACAAACATCCAGTCGTCTGAGATAGAATATGCATTAGAACGTTAACCATTTATTTCTTATAACTTTCTCAGTTATAATTTTAAAACGAAATTAGATCGAAATTGGAAATTTCCTAGCACTCGAGAATATTAAAATTGGTCTCGTTCAACCAATAAGTTAGCCGACTGAGCCTTTGGAATAGGAGAGAAACAAGTAAATTACTTTAAAATTACATTTTGCATAAATGTTTTCGCCATTCCGTCTGGGAATTATCTGAAGATGAATTTTATTTTGAAGAACGTTAAATTGCCCCTTTATTGCATACAAATGTAATATTTTTCAGGTTCAATATCTGAAGTCTAAGTATCTTCAATATAAGTTGTTTGTTTTGTCTAGACTTACAATTTAGTATTGAATGAGAGGGAATTTTTATAGATGTCTAATCATTTCTTTCCTTACTGAAATGATTTTTCTTTTGAAAAATTTATTATAAAAATTCAGTTTAAAAACGAATTTATTTTTAAGAAAATAATTTATCCCTTACATAACAAGATCAAATATTGTTATAAAAACACAACTTCAATTAATTTTTGAAAAAAAAAAGTACTTTTTCTTTTGAGAATCAAATGGAATATTTATAATGCAGATTTAACAAAAAAAAGTAGAGTAATTAATACCAACTAAAATGGTAAAAAGGGATCTACCTAACTAAATAGATATTTAGGAGATTAAAAAATTCTGTTGATTGATAGGGTGATAATTGGGTGATTAAAAAGAATTCATAAGCTAATTAGGCTATTAAGAAATGTATGATTGATATTCATCATAAATGAAAGTAAAATATTATTTTACATCGGTAATTGAATTATATTTCATACTATAAACTATATGTCCCGCTATTTCTATGGACTTTTCCCCGGGCATTCAATTCATTTCTTATGTATTAAAATAAATACCAACGAAATAAAAATATAATAACCATGGTTTTTCTTTGTAAAACTGAGTACAGCGGTACTTTAATCATATTCTTTTTGAATTTATGAAGTAAAATCATTAACCGTGAATGTCTGAATACATTTTTCTCAAAAGAATGTTCACAGAGTTAAGATGCATAAAAACTAGTTATTTTTGTAATATTGGGAGATGTATATTGAGAGAATATTGCAGACATATATTTGTCAGGTAATTAGGCCCATTATATAACTATGCATGTTTAATGGAATACAAAATTGCATTATGAAAATAGCTCAGTTTCGGAAATAACAGCATTAAAAACCTGAAGCAGCACGCAAGATGTAATTGCAGTCTGTAACAATGCATGATGATTCACGCATTGTTGTTAATGAAACTTATTGATTTTCTACAACAAATATGTATTAAATATTCGATTGCCTTGCGCACTTCTCTTTATTTATCTATTTCTTTTAATGTTATCATTAATAAGGAATTAAATTCGGAATTCATTTACTTTTCCGACATCTTGTTCTGTTTCAAAAATGGTATGTTTTTGTTTGACTTATCTTCAAATAAAATAGATGACTGATTTGAAAACATAATTTTAAAATATAATACGCGAATTTATTAAGTAATTTTTAATTCAATATTCTTAATTTCTTTGAAAAATCCTTAAAAAACATTTTAATTTTGTTCTTACATTTATTCTTTAAAAGATTACATTCTTTTTCATTGCATTTGTTTGTATAATTTGTATTTTAATGACATTTTACTTTTATACATGCCTTTCCTTGAATTTTAAAAGTTTCTAAGTCTGTCTTGCAAAAAAATCTCATAAATTAAAATAAATTGTTTATATTTAATCAAATTTAGTATAATAATGTTAATATATTTTGTGTTTTCTTTGCTGCGGAATCCGCAACCAGCTTATTTAAAATGATTTTAAAGTAAGTTTAAGGCTTCATAACGCATAAAAACAAACCTCTCAGATATAAATATAATAATAAAATTCAAAGAACATGCAGAAATACAATCTGATAATTAATACAAATAAATTATAAAATTCATTTCTTAAACCATATGCAAAATTTTGAACTAAAAAATTTCTAAACTTCTAAGCTAAAGAACTTTTGATTTCCAATCAATTTTAACCCAATTTTATAAAGTACCCATATTTTTCAAAATTTAGCTGATGTATTTTTATTTCAAGATTGATTTAAAATTTATTTTAAGTTAAAACTAAAAACTAAAAGAATTCACAACATTTAAAAAAAAAAACACTTTATATCTCAATCTTTCAAACATTAAAACTTGCAAACATCTTTTCAACACATTAGGTATAAATAGTTTTGAACCAAAACTTAATCATCCATATAATTCTTAAGTTATTCAAAAATTAATTACTTTGATAAATTTTAATACAAAATGCAAAACTTATTCTTTCATGAGAAGCTTGTTTTGATCATTCTCAACACCACATCATTGAATCTTTTTCATAGAGTAATAAATATAAAAACCTGTAAGATATTATCTTGAATAAAATGATGTCTAGCGTGTGTATAAATTTAATATTCCGATCTCGAGATAAATAAAACTAATTGAGAAACAACTTCATTCCACGCTGTTCATAGTTAAATTTAAAATAAAGCGTCAAAAATAATTATCTTAATTATCCGATCATACTTTGTCTGTGAAACTATTCGTATTCAAAAGCAGACATTTCTTTTGATGCGACAGACATTTTTCTTGAACTTGAAGCAAGTTTGATACTTCTGCCGCTTATGCGTAGCAAATAAGCCCACGGACTTAAGAAAAAACAAAACAAAAGTGCTACTTCTCTATCTTTCCCGCGGCTTTATGCTGCCAACCGGAGAAGAGTAAAAAAAAAAGTTCTTATTGATTGTGTCTGAAAAGAATGTTATCTCCTCGCCTTGCCCGGAAAACAGGCTTAAATAAACAAAACAAAATGCTGCAACTGCTGCAAAAGAGGAATAAATATTTTGCGCTCCACTAAAGCTTGTTTGCACTCGGGATGACAGCCATACAATAAAATTCGTCTCACTTGAGCTGGTGGCTCTCCGTGGGATCAAATGTATTATCAGGAGGCGTGAAATAAGTCAGGCGTTTTTGTAATTAAATGGCTCATTGTAAGCACTTTAAACTGCAAACAGATGTCAATATACCGGGTGGCCAGAAATAAAACACCCCTACTCTGACCTCCCTGGATATCGAACTACTCAGTGTAAAGGCTTGAAAATTTGTGGACATACTATTCAAAAAATGGGGAAACGGAATTCACGAAAAAAAAATTTAGTTCCAGAAATCACCGATAGGTGGCGCTGTACCACTGGACGTATGCTGAAAAGACACAAAAACACGTTTTAAACACATTTTATTTGAAAGTACCAAGCATACATGAAACAAGGACGTTATCGATGCAGGGAATGCTGCTCAATATGGTTCCCTTCCTGAAGATGTAAAATGTGAAGTCTGTGGACAGCTTGTTCAACTGCGGATCGTAACTGGTCATCTGAGATGCTTCTCACATGCAGACTGATACTCTCTTTCAAATCTGCCAAGGTTATCAGACGTTCTCGATAAACAAGGTTTTTTAAGTGTCCCCAAAGCCAAAAATCACACGGATTAAGATCCGGTGAACGAGATGGCCAAGTTGTCGGAAACGCGCGACTGATTATTCTGTCAGTGGTGAAATGTTGGCGAAGAAACTGTTGCACAGGGAGTCCAATGTGTGGAGGTGCTCCATCTTGCATAAAAGTAATGGTGTCAAGGCATTGGCGCTGCTGCAAATGGGGTACAACAAATGTTTCGAGCATCCTTTTGTACCTGTTGGCCGTCACGGTACATGTCTCAAGGCCATTGGAAGTAACCTCTTCGAAAAAGAACGGTCCAAGGATGAATGTGGCTGTGAATCCACACCAGACTGTAACTTTCGGTGAGTGGAGTGGAATCTCTTGGAAGGTACGGGGGTTTGTCGTGTCCCATATGCGACAGTTATGGGTGTTCACTGTTCCACTGAGGTGGAAATGGGCCTCATCGCTCCACAGAATCTGCCACGGCCACGATGCATCCACTTCAACTCTAGCAAGAAATGTCAATGCAAAGGTCAGTCGCCTCTCCCTGTCTGTGGCCAGCAATTGTTGATTAGGGCGGATTTTGTACGGGAAACAATGCACCATTTTTCTGAGTACGTTCCACACTGTGCTATAGGGAACACCCAAGTGTCGTGACACTGCACGTGCACTACTGCAGCCTAAAACATTATCCATTGACTGTTCAACAATACCGGTGGCAACATCTTCAACGACATCTGAACGAACCGGTTTGCGTCCTCGACCAGGCTGAACTCCAAGATGTCCAGTTTCCTCGAATCGAGCGATCATTCTCCTGAGAGCTTGTGGAAGCAATGGTCCCTTACGCAAATCCTTAAGTCGGCGAAACTCTCGAAGTGCTGCTGGAGCATTTCCTTTATTCTCGTAAAACAACTTCACAAGCAAAGCGCGTTCTGGCAGCGTGACAGCCATCACTAATAAGAATGACATTCCCCATCTTTTAACTTCTTTTATACCCAGAACATGGCTTCTAACCATGCTTTATGCAAATTTTTCTGGTTACAGTATGAAATTGCAGTTACAACGGGAGTTCTAGCTTCTTTACTATTTTTATTTTCCATAAGGGGCAGAAAAATTAAAAAGGAAGCATGGAAGCATTCCATTCCGCATAAACATTTTAATTTTTATTATTATTTGTGTCTTTTGATCATAGTTCCAGTTGTGCAGCGCCACCTATCGGTGATTTCAGGAACTAATTTTTTTTTCGTGAAATCCGTTTCCCCATATTTTGAATAGTATGTGTACAAAATTTTGAGCCTTTACACTGAGTAGTTCGATATCCATGGAGGTCAGAGTAGGGGTGTTTTATTTCTGGCCACCTTGTACAAGACTACTTTCTATACAATAATTATGAAATCATTTTCAATTTTATTTCTTCTTATACATGTAGACTAAGCATTGCATTTTGTCGAATCTCCACGATTTAGACCTGTTTGAGTTCGAAAAACACATTTTTTGGAAAATGTCTGCCCGTATGTGCGTGACAACGGTGACACAAATTCACTTTGTGCTGGACGGAGACATTTGTTATACGATTTTTACACTAAATTTTCAGAATCTCAATCCAGTTTTATATAAAGTCATCTACTGTATATCTTTGAATTTGTTAGGAGTTTTTGTATTTAGATGATTCGTTGTAAATATTTATTAATCCAGGCAGACGTCAATATTCAAGACGACTTTTTATTCTTCAACGATGATATTATTTTCGTTTTTACTTTCTCGTATTGACGTGTAGAGTAAGTATTTAATGATCAAATTAATTTAAACTTGAGATTTTGATGAATTACCACGTTTTAGACCTGACTGATTTCAAAACACTGACTGTCTGTCCATGACAAAAATATCTAAAACACGTTTTCAGTTAGATAGACAAAGTTCAGTATGCGATTTTTTGCACCAAATCGGTAGATTTATATTCAATTATAAATTATGTCCTCCTTAGAGTAAGTTTGTGAATGTGCGGTTTTCTGAATATCTGTATTTTACACAATAATTATAAAATGAAGAAAACTTAATAGATTAAATTCAATATTAGATTTAACATCATTAGGGTAGAGATAGGTTGAATTTTGACTATTCACAGATATAACACAGATTATGAAACATGCCCGACGCAGGGCTCAAAACCTAGACACCCAGAGCAAGCGGAAGACACCCTTATGCAATGACGCCGGTAACATTTATGCGTTTATTTAATTAGTTCCCTTCAATCGCTTTTAGTTTTAAAGAAAAGTAAAACTTGAACATACCTCGAAAACACCTCTAGAAAAGTTTTTAGGAAAGATGTTATTCTGTATTCAGCGTTGAACTAATAATACTCCATGTAAATAAGATAATCTCATTACCTTAGAAAGGATAATCTATATCTTTAATGAAGTGTAAACAGATGTGAGATCCATAAAAATCTTAAGAATATTGACAAAAAATATCATCGGTAGCCAATAAAGAATAAAATTTAATTATTTTAAGAGAATTAACTAATTTTATTTAGTATTACTAGATCATCATAGCCCGGAGCAGGATAAAAGGTTATAAGCTATTTTATAAGGACGAAATAAATTAGAAATAGAAAATGAAATAAACTTTCTTACTTCATTTTACTCTTTTTAACATGAAACATACTATTATATCAGTATGTTTGTTTTTCTTTTACAAACTGGATATTCAACATAAGAGAAAAACTTGATTTGTAAATTCTGTAGGGCATCTTTTATTTACTTAACCACTTAACTATTCAGCCCTTATTCCACACGTTCATTGATTTATTGAATTCTGATAGTTCTAAGCAAAAAAGAAACCATTCATAACGATTATAATTCGATATTAAAACTACTTCGAATACATAGATAAGTCACGTATTCAATGGACATCCTTTAGAATCAAAATAAGAAAAAAATTCCCAAAATAGAAGGTGCCATCAAGTAAGATAATATAGAAAATAAAACACTTAAGTGGGTAACAGAAGACATAAGTAAAATAAGTAAAGTAAGTCAAATTTTTGCATAAGTAAATTTAAGTTTAAAATTTTTACATAAGTAAAATTTTTGCAAACAATTCTACGAATGGATACAATAATCTTTTGATAATTATTGACTCCAATCAAGTCAATAACACAAAATTCTGTGCTGTTCCTTTCAGAACCTTGAAAGTATCTCTTTTCGATGATACTCTATCACCAAAGGGGGAAAGCGTATCAGGATGGGCACATTTCCGGAATTTACTTTATATTTAAATGTAAGCATCTCCTCCTTTCATTTTACCTCTTACCACTATTTTTTCGAATTAAATCCGTCCTTAAGCACTCAAAAAAGAGCAGAGGATGTTAGAGACCATTAGCAAAACGATATAGAATTGTTTTTCGCAATCTCAACCAAGGAGCCCCGGTGGTAAAATCTCGGCTTCGGAACCGGAGGGTTTCAGGTTCGTGATTTGATTCCACCGAATAACCGTCGCGTAAGGGGGTCTCTTGCACGTTAAATCTGTCAGGCCAAATGTCCTCCTGCGGATGTAGTGGGGTTTGGAGAAGGGGTTGACAGCTAAGGTGTCGCCCTCGTCATCATACCACTGTTCAAAGTTACGAGCTCCTTCCTAAAATAGCCCTAGTGCTGCTTTACAACTGGATGTTAATGTAATTAAATTAAACCAAAACCCTATCGATAAAAAACAGAAACTTGCTAAGTTAAAAAAAGTATATACTCAAATTATCTATATGTTTGTATCACCATGTGATATCTCAAAAATGAGACTGAGAAGCTATTCAAAATTGGTTCTAGTCATCTTAGAAAGCTAACACCAATAGACGCAGATTCTAGTAATTTTAGTAGATACAATATGGGGTTGAATTATCTGCTGTCTATGGTGAGAATATAAGAAACGTTGTACCCTGACCAATGATGACCTCTAAGACTCAATTATAGTTTTCACCTCTAACTGTTTTGGCGTTTTGATCACTCAGCCTTGGATGGATTATGTGGCTCAAATATGTTTTACCATGATTCAGGAGACTCATACCTATAGCCTTGAGTATTTCATGTTCACTTTATTAAATCTAATTTTTGAATAAAAATGAAGAGGCAAAGATAAAATGTGTCCCGAAACTATATGCTCACTGAAAGATTTTCGAGTAAATTAGTAATGAAAACTATCGTTTCTTAATTTTTTGCATTTGGTGATGTTTTAAAAGTGCTTTAAATTCAATACACTATTACTTAATTCTATGTTTAATAATTATTATTTATGGTTCATAGCTATAATGAAGTAATTAGAAGAAGTTAAAAAATCCTACATCGTTCAAATAATGGTACATTAATTTCCCATATCTCTAAATTAGTAAATCCCTCTATGTGAGTAAGCGCTTTAAAAAAGAAAATGAAATAAAAAATAAAATGATCGTCCAGAAAAATTAACATAATAAGAGATTTATAGTTTTATAAAATTGTAATTGATAGCACATGATACATAACATGGACTTACCGATCTTCCAAAAAATAAATTATTTGGGGGGCGGGTTCATTACCCCTTCGATTGAGCTCCAAGCCAAGTACGGGGAAAGAGAGGTGCAGTAGCTTCTGCCGTCAAGGACTCCTGAGCACCAGAGGGCAGAAGTCTGACTCATACGAAGATGATACCTACATACTTGTTTGCAAAACCCCTTTTTATTGGCAGGCTCTTTCACACACCTCAAAGATATGACATGGGGTAAAGAACATTCATGCTCGACCCAGGACTTGAACCCAGGAAGCCCAAGTCACGGGGAAGACGCGCTACCTCAAGGCAAGGAAGCCAGCAAATTAATTCTAAATACTAAATAGCACCTACAATGCTAAGTCCAAATAGGCCCATGAATACGCAAGATTTAGTTAACGGACAAAAGTTATTGGTTCATTCAAATTTATGGATAAAAGATTAATTAGCTTCATTGGCATTCATGTCATAACTCATTTTCAATTTCGATCGTCTTTTAACTTTATTCCAATAAGTCGATAATGGATAGCCAAGAAGATGAAGCAGGTGCAGGAAGAATAAGAAAATTTTCTGGTTAGCAGTCATTAGCAACGAGTAACAGATTTTTAGTAGAAAATATAAAAATTAATTGCATTTTTTTTCTGTAGAAAATGTTAGATCCCTAAAGTTTGTTGGTATTTAACATGATTCTTACAAGTTTTCATTTTTCATTATTGGTTGTCGATATGTCACTTAAAAAGGCATATGAAGAAGAATAGGAAATTTATAGCATATTAACTTTCACGGAACTAAATTCTGGAAAAGTAAAAGTTAATGACGGTGATGTCAAGAAAGGAGAAATAAAAATTCTCTTCTCTCAATATCAGAGATTCGTTTGATTAAAAATATTTTTTTAAAGCTAAAACACCAATTTACTTTATATATATCATTGGTAAAAAGCCTAATAATAGACTTCAATGGCCTTTTAATTTGATTCGAATATATCAATAACAGGAAAGAAAAGAAAAAGAAGAAAGTGAACACATCTTATTATACGAACTTGTTCTCCATACAAATTATATTCCGATTTTTGTTAAATAATATTTTAAGCAATCTAAATAAATTCTTCTACTCTAAAATTTTAAATCAATTTTAAAACAATTTGAAGAAGAGTTAAAACGTAGAAATGATTTTCTTTGCACAAATGAATTTTTTCCCATTTCGTTTCTTAATTACTTATTAATTACTTAAATTAACGCTGTAAAATTTTAAAGTCGGTAAACAGTTTTAGCATCAATATGATTTAAACAATTAATTCTATCTTTAAACAAACTATTTCTCTCAGATGCAATTTATCAGAAGTTATATATATGGGGATTTCAAAATTTGTAACATTACATGGAGATAATTTTCACTCAGTACAATTAAGATAGAATGCCTGCAACAAACCTGCCTAAATTTAAACTGATTAAATGAAATTTCATCACCAGTTTTGGTAAGAACAAAATATTTCCCGAGCTTCGTTGAGTAAAATATATACTTCTACAACTTGTTTAAGTTTTAGACACATGAAAATTTTATAATATAAAATTCTAGCCTTCATTTTATGCAAAAATTAATTCGTATCTTTGCTCTGAATTAAAATATATTTATGACTGATATATTTAATATAAATACTGTTTCAAAATAAAATATTATCATTCATATGTAATACCTAAAGACCTTTTTATTATCTGAAGGGGTTTTCAATTAAAATGAAAACTATTTGGAAAATAAAAACGATTATATCAAAAAATGAAAGTACAGTATGTTTGAATTATATTGTTATCTAGAAACTGAAGATATATAAATTTCCTCCTATAGAAATTGAAAGTAATCTGCAAATGCTTAATTATTTATTAAAAATTCATCAAAATTATCGGAATAATGAGATGAAAAAGTTAGCAGGCATAATAAGGTTAAGATACTTTTAAAATATTTCTTGTGATATAATTTATTCTAAAATTATTGCAGAAAGACTAAAAAATTTCGATTAATTTCGAGCCAATTTTCTATCTAGTTAAAAATAATAAAATGTAATCATCTAAATAACAATTGATATGATAATTTATAATTATTATTTTCTAGATTAATGCTAATAAAATATAATAAATATAAATATTTTAATGCACAAAACCTTTTATAATTATTATCTAGATAATCATAATAACAATAATAATAATCTAGTTAAAATAAATAAATTGATACACAAAAACATTTTACCGTTTGAAACAATTTTAATTTAAAATAAAATAAAAATGTTAAAAAAAAATAAAAAATAGGGATATTAAAATTGAAGTGAATCCATCGAAGTCTTACAGTTGCCAGACATGGAATATAAAAAAAAATTTCTCTTTTAGAAATCGAAATTCTTCAGCATACGTCTAATTATTTATTTAAAAAAAATTGATCAGAAATATAAAACTAATGAAGAGAAATTAGCAGCATGGAAAGGAGTTTTAAAACATTTCTTGTGTAATAATTTAATTCGAAATCAAAGCAAAAGAATCTGAAAATTTACGATTTATTTCAAATGAAATACATATCTATTTAAAATGTGCTTTTTAAAACTTTAATATTATTATCATATAATATGTATGCGAAGCTGGGTGTAATTAGATTCAACTCTTTTTTTACAATATAAATATATATATTATATATATATATATACAACAACATATTTACATACATACACTAACTTATTAACACAGATGGACATAACAACATGTACTTGAAAATATAATGAATAAATTTTCTAAAATTGGCATCCTAATTCATAAATATTTAAAATAATTTCAATCATAAAGGGTATAAAAACTTACGGATAATAAATTGAAGTAAACTCATTTGTTGCTGAACAAACTAACTCTTAGAAACATTTATGAATTATAAAAGCATGAAGCAAATTAATGAAACGTCAAAATTCTTTGGCAACGCCCGTCATTATCGTAATGCTGCTTTCCGAAAACTAAACAAATCATTTTAGAAAATCTTGAGTGGCATCAATAAAAAGATAGAATTGTTTTCTTCTAAATTAATTCGGTTTTAATGAAATATCTTTGAAGATTCAGTCATTTTCAGAAATATTCGCTCAATGAATTTAAACACTGATATGATATATGTTCTGAGATAAGAATTCTAATGGAATACATAATTATTAGCCACACTTTGGAAAGAATTTAGAAAGAAACTTTTTTAAAAATTGAGAAATCTAACAGATTTAAATATTTGAAACAAGTTTACACTTTAGAAGCTAAATCAGATTGTTAAAATTTATCCATCTAGCATTTTATTTTCTATTATTATCACATTTACTTATAATCGATAAATCAAAAATCTGCAAATTTGGTTTACAAAGTACAAATCAACTTTCTAGTTTAATTTTTTTCTCTTTTGCAGAACCTAAATATATAACAGAAATTATATATATATATATATATATATATATACAGGGTGATTTACAAATAAGCCCTGGTTTCAAAATTAAATATCTCTACAACAAAGATCGATAGAATTATGTGGTAAACTGTACGTTTATTAGCAAAACTGTAAAAATGCTGTACAAAAGTTAAGAAAATTGAGTCACGAAAATCGTTAACAGATGGCGCTCTAATCACATGCCCACAGACGCTTTCAGTGTGACGTCCAATGACTCCCGATCTGACTCCTTGTGTCTTCTTTCTGTGGAGAGCATTAAACGACACTGTCTATAGAAACAATCCCGCCCCTCAGATGATCTTGAATCGTTGATGGGTGTTGCATGTGATCCCATTTCTGTTGAGACATTGCAACACGTGATGTCAAATTTCATTGTTCGATTACGCCACCTCAGCGTTTCGAACGGTGAACATTTTGAAAAAATTTGTATTTTAATTACAAAGACCGCATCACTTTATTGTTTTTTAAGACTCCTTTCAGAGAAAGAGTTTTCACCACAGAGCGCCATCTGTTAACGATTTTTGTAACTAAATTTTCTAACTTTTGTACACTATGTTTACAGTTTGGCTAATAAATGTATAGTTTACCGCCTAATTCTATCGATCTTTTTGTAGAGATATTTAATTTTGAAATCAGATCTTATTTGCTGATCACCCTGTATACCCTGTCACCCTGTTTTGGTTGAATCAAAATGGCCATTCAGTGCCAGTTGGGTCAGTGTCTAGGGTAATTGATAAAATAAAGGAAACTTTTAAATAAAAACAGTAAAACTTAAAGTAAAGAAATTATGAAGGACATTAACAATTAGGATAGGACAAGTTATTTACATTAGACTTAAAAGGTGCATATTCAGAAGGTACCAAGGAAGAAGCCTAACTAAATGGCTGTCCGTGGCAAAACTATGTGCCTCCGTAGAGTATTACATATTCATAATACTGATACGAGGTACCCTATCCTTCCCTGTATCTCGAGAGAATGCTTATAGCTCACTTTTTCTAAAATGTGATGTCATGTGACTTAGATTTTGGATTGACCTTAGATTTATGAAGAGTGACAATATCTTTATTATTCATCTTATGGATTTATTTCCTTTTCGATATATTAATAAACTCTAAAAGTAATAAATATGACTGATATAATATGATAAATATGTACAATTTTATACGAAACATCTGAAAAAGATAGCGTTTTATACCTAATTATCACTTTATAAAAAACAATCTCCATTTGAATAAACGAATGGTAGAAACTCCATGAAGCTCTTAGAGAATCAAACACTCTTTTCATTTTAAGAGCTCTTGAGTTTCCTCGGAAATTCTCTTCTAAACTTGCAGAATTCTTCGAATGCCATGCACTTGCGAGTCTCTAAGGAATATAGTATCTTTATTTTTTATCATCAAGATTCGTCTCGACCTTTGCCATTTGTTCTGTATTGACTGCAGATTCTGGCTGGGAATTTCTAATCAAATTACCCGCTAAGACTGGACAGTCTAATTGATTTAGCATGTCTGGGTAATCTGTTTATCAGAAATGGGTACGCGGGGATATAGAGGCAAACAATACGAATATTTATAAAGGGAATTCAGTTTTCTTTGGTACACCGAAGGTAAAAAAACGATATGCATTCTTTTTGTATTATTTTAGAAGAGAAATTCAGTAAAATTCTTATACTCTTTGAACAAAACACACAATACGATTCACATTTGTTTTGATATTTTTATTTTAATAAAAAATTTATTCAGATAGAAAGCACTTTATTGGTTTCTACAAGACCTTTACAAATCCACATACTTTATATGAGTTTTGTAAGCCTGCCTTGGTACACTTATTCGTAAGTAATATTAAAAAACGTATTAAAATATTTTTAAAGAATTAATTAATTAGTTTTAAAAAATTCTAGAACAAGTAAATAACGTTTCCAAAATCTAATGTTACTTCACAGAGCCAATAGTTGAATCACAATAAAGATCGTTTTACAATAAGGTCTATTGGATGCTGATCGGAAGCCGAGTTATTGATCCCAGAACTTGGTGACAAATTTGGCAACCATTTGGTGACGAAATTGATATTACTGGAAACTTTCAGAATTTAAGGGACTGAGCCAATCGGTACCGATATATACCTAATTGTTCCAGAACCTTCTATGCCCGCCTCTTGGAACTATAAAAGGACGACAGTCTCAAGCCGAAATCAGTCGTGAAACGAGTTGTGTATAGAGGAACAGTAGAATATGTAAATCACTCCAGAAAAGCGTAAGCGTTGTTGTATTGAGCTGCTTGTCGAGTGGTATTTGAAGCTCAAACTATTTCTGTATTGAGCTGCTTGCCGAATCCTAGTTTTTATTGTGGTAACAACATTGAGTCATGTGAGTAGCCAGTCGTATACTAGTGAATCATTAGTTGGATAAAGCTAACGCGAGGAGACAGTGATGAATTGCAGACATTTGTAGAGATCGCAAAGTGAATTATTTCCTTTCGGATCCTTCCTTTTGGCTGAATTATGTCTGGTCGTTTTGTGAACTATGGTCGTTATTACTACTTGTGGGCTACTGTTCGTGGTAATGTGCTGCTGTATTTTACCTGTATTCGTCTCGGCTGTATATGTCGTTTTTGTATTAGTGTCTTGATGTATAATAAAGGCTTCTGTCGTTCGTTACTACAAGACTGTTTATTTCATCGGCTAAGAAATCACAAAAGAACCTCAGAACTTCCGTAACAAAGTAGAATATATATATATATATATATATATATATATATATATATATATATATATAAAATTTAGTATTTATATCTGAAAAAAGTTTTTTGCAACAACGTTTTACCATATTCAATTAAAAGATGAAATAATACATTCCCACAGAAAATTTGAAATTTTAAATATTGATGTACGGTTCCGAAAGATTAAATTATACAATTGAGAACAAAATTTTAATTTAAAAGTGAGATATTTTGAGAAATGTATTTATCATACAACAAAGAATTATATTTCTATTAGTCTGGATGAGAATCAGTCAAATGGTAAAGAGATATGATAAAGAATTTGCACATGTGGTTTAAGAAATCCCCTTTCTGACCAACTAAGAAGTATTTACTTTCAAAATATTAATTTATAATGTACTTCAATAAACCATAAAAATTCAGCAAAAAAAAAAACTCCATTCTTCACATTAAACATTTCCTGAATAAGATTTATACTAATTAATAAGAAAATTTTTTAAATAATATTATATATATATATATACATATATAATTATTTTCCGAAATAATTTAATTATTATACAATTTAATTTTTAATTTTCATAAATTTTACTATGCTCCTTATAAATATATAAGATCATTTATACTTAATGAACTTCACTGATAAAGAAAGTATTTTTTTTCTAACTAGGGTGAAAAATAATAAAAGAAAAGAAAGCACTTTAATGCCATAGCAATAACAATCAGGTTGTAAAGGAAATTCTGCTGCCGTCGTAGCAAGAATAGGGGAAAGAAAATAGAATTTAAATACACTTAAATTTCCTTCAGATATTACATGCAAATACTATGAAGCCAAACGAATAGTTTAACAAATATTTTGTTATATTTAAACAAATAATTATTAATTATTCATTCGTTGGAATCTATGATTTCTTGTAAAGTAAATAAAATTATTTTGTTTTTAGTATTATCAATTACTGAAATTGTCACAGATATTTTAAATCCCTTTGATCTATTTGTATTAGAATTGCTATTTTAATTGCTTCATTAAATGTATATCTTTAAAAAATATTAATGAGTTGTGGAGGAAATCAGCCTCGTCGGATAAATCAAATTTATTAACTCTTTAGGTACATTTGACGAATCAGGAAATACCGCATATTTGATTGAATTTAAGTTCCCATGTTTAATTTTATAATTCTAATTAGCTTAAAGTATCTTAACATCATACAGCAGTATATATCCTGAATAGTGAGAAATCAGTGAATTCTTACATAAAAGCTACTGCCTTTGCAAGTTTTAAAAAATGAATGGGCTTCAAATACAAAAGTCTTTTCAAAAACTGTGTAATCAAAGTCTTTACTGTTTGTTTTTTAATTAATAAATATTTCAGATAAAAGATTTTATACACATAAAATACCTCTTATTGAGATATTTTCCGTATAATAAATATTAAATAAATGGGGATTTCTATCTAAGAAGGCAGTTTGTTAAAACATATATTCAAGATAATTCTTAAATATGAAATTCTTGACATACTTCTTAATCTTTTTGTACTTGTAAATGAACTTTTCACATCAAATTTCGATCGCAAGTTGTAAGCAGTTCGATAGTTGTAGTACTAAGTCTTTCAGTTCATTTTGTCTTTCGTAAATAGCTTTCATCTCTCCTCTAATAACCCAAAGCAATCTTTATTTTATTGAAAACTAGCTGGTACCCAGCTCGTTGCTGCAGTAGAAGAAATAATCTTGGAAAGGTCATTTGGAATTTGTAATAGTTATCTTGTTTAATTAAGAATATTTATTTTCTCATCGACAATTAATACATTCATTGAAATTGAAGGATGTGTAAAGGAGAAACATAAAGAGTACTTATTTTATTTTTATTATTCTATTCTACAAAAAATATTCATTTTTATGTATTAGATTTGTGCATTCTTTTAGAATTGTAAAGCTTGGTGTTCTTTCATGACGTTAATGAAAGAAACTATTTATTGTATCTCGTGATTCCTTTAATATTCCTACAGAATTCTTAAGTTTAATATTAGAAAATGTGATTAAAATTGATTAAACATAGATTATATATTTATATCATAAAATCTTCAATATAGTTGAAAAGATAAATTTTTAAAAACTAAGATGGCCCCAAAATTATTTGTAATCTAATATTTTCTGGAGTTACTGAAAAAAATGCAAAACTTCTATTAAATACTTAATCAAAATTTCAAACCTATAGGTTATCTTGCACACTCTCTAATAAAACTATTATCTCAGAGAAAGATTTGCATTACATTTATATACAAAAGCTAGGAAATATTCACATCTAGCTTGAATTTAGCATCTTTGTTGAATCTATTGCGTCTTCTTGGCAAGTTATTTGGAGGTTAATAGATGCGATAAACAGATCCGAAAATATTTTTTATTCTTTAGATGATTGTATTATGCCAATAACCATGCTGTTTTTGCAAGTAATAAGTAGTCGAAGTTTTATCGGAATCGGATGAGAGGTACAGCAAACCATAAGAGACATACAGAAAAACATTCATTTCTTATTTAAATAGATTCATTATTAATCAACAAAAACCAGAATAATAAAGCAACTCTATAGTTGTTTGTAAGAAACTACATATTTTATCTTTGAAATATTTGAAAAGACCACATGAACTTTTAGCAAAATATCACCCTCAGTGCCAGAGGGCACTTGACTCGAAATCTAATTCTATAAAAAATCCATCTTGCAGCGATGTCATTTGCTCTTTAAACTGTTATAATCGTGCAGCAAAGGAACGTGTGCAAAGAAAGAATTCTAAAATTGTATTAGTTGAAGTCTTGAGATTCAAAATCACAAAGTCTGTTTAGATTAGCTTAACACGTTCACTGTCACTACCCAAGCCTGATATTAGGACCATCTCTCTAATTACATGGCCCTATTTTTTGCTATCTTTTAACTGCAGTAGAGAAGGTGTCATCTAATAGCATAAATGGTTTGGTACAATTACATATTATTTATAATGCACAGTCGTGGCAGTAGCAGTGAATGTGTTAAATATCGCTTCACAAATGGAAGGTTAATATAACAAAAGTAAAAAAATATCCGAATATTTGAATAAAGCTAAAACACTTTACTTTTTTTCTTCGTT
The DNA here is from genome assembly GCA_026543055.1 of Argiope trifasciata. Classification (NCBI taxonomy): domain Eukaryota; kingdom Metazoa; phylum Arthropoda; class Arachnida; order Araneae; family Araneidae; genus Argiope; species Argiope trifasciata. The sequence continues at coordinate 4,446,466 of JAPMOQ010045993.1, forward strand.
TTCAAAGGAAATATTGAGATTTCATTCATAGGTTGTTATCGTTTTTACTTTAGAATTATAGTTTTCAAAACCGGGAAATAGTTATTGCAAAAAGCATCTTAAAGTAGTTTTGTAACTTTTTATAAATACTATCGGGCTAAGTTTAATTGGGTCTTACATAAGCGAATTTATTCTTTTGAATGATTATAAATGATGACCACTTTTTTATTAAAGAATTTAGTAGAAAAAAAAGCGCAGAAAAGGTTTTTTCCTTTATTTTATCTGTAAAGAAAATAACTTATAATAAAAACATGATGTAGAAATGAGAAAAGATAAATATTAAAAGATAAATAAGTTATTTTAAATAGGATTTATTAATTAATAAAAATTATTTATTTTATTTTTAACACGCTTATTATAATTTTCATATTCTAATAAACAATCAAATATTTATGAACAATTAAAAATCAATTGAATTTTATTTGCGAAATAAATGAAAAAATATTTACATGTTTTAGTAAACTTACTTATTATTTCAAACATGAAGAGTCCACAAACGAATATGGATAATATTCTTTTTGTATTTAACTATAAACAAAGAATTAATAAAGAGGAATGGGTAACAGACTATCATGAAAAATAATGTAAATCAACACAAAATGCTCATATAGCTCACCTTCACTCTATTTGTGAAATTGTAACCCTGCCCACATGTGGATCTTATCAAAAATTCTTCAAAAGAATACGTGAAATGATTTAAAATTTTGTAGATGTATTAAGTGCACAAGAAAAATTCATTGTTCATACCATAAAATATTCAGTAATTTATCAGTACATCGCTATAACAGAAAGAGCATTAGCCAATGCACCTTTTGGGTGGGAAAGACTATTACAAATGATGGGAAAGAACACACCCAGAAGGTAAACAAATTATGTTAATGATGAAGTAATCTACAAGTAACAAAAGAATGTTATGTAGAATAAATAGAACTAGTATATGTGTCTTGTCTTATAATGAAACGAATCAAAAATAAGTCATTTTTAATATCATAATTTAATCATGAAGTTTTTAACAATTAATTTAATAAACAAGTTTTTCATATATCCAATTAGAAATCCCCTTTTATTTTACTTAGAAGAATGTTTTTCAAAGTTATTTTTATTTTTACGTGTTTTTCTCCCTTCATTCAGAAGAATTTACATCTTGCATTAAATTTCTAATTTAGTTTCGCTATGATTTCATATATATTTTTTATTATTTTCAACTCACAGAAGTAGAAAAAAGAATATTTAAAACATTTTTATATTAATATCAATGCACATTTAATTTTATTTCTAGATTATCAGTCAATTCCAAAAGGAACGATGTCTATAGCTCTTTTTGATTCCACATAAAATATCTGTATTCAGTGAAATATGATTAAGTCGGAGATTATTAATTCAAAGCTTTCGCAGACGCCTTGGATTTCCTAGTAAAATCATTTGAAAATGTCGCTTATAATTCGAATTTATTTTAGGCAAAGGCAGAAAATAATAAAGATATTCTTATATTTTAGATTTTTATTCTTTAAATACATTCATTCATCAGGGCTGGAATATCATAAGTGAAAAATTTTATAAGAATTTATTTTCTGAAGAATGCCACTACTATGCAATTCTTTAGCTTGACATCATCTCTCTCATGAAATAATTTTTACTTGCTAGAAGTGACTGGTAGTTTAATCTAATTTATTAATTTTTCCTTCCTTCCTTATATAAAAAATGTATCTTTTTATTAAAGTTATTTACTTATGCATTGAAATTGTTTTTTAAAGTATGATATTTTTAATTGTGACCTTTTTTGATTTTTAAATCTATTTATTAAATTTCATTTTCAATTTTATTTGTTAAAACTGTTATACAAAATTACAAATATTTTCTGCCATTTTCAAGTTCAAATTTATTAGTGATATTTTTCTTAACCAGGGTAAGTAAAATTATTTTGTTTTCATATCAGGCTTAAATTGTATATAATCTAATAATAAAAGCGAATTTTTGTTTGTTCATATTTTATGCGCTGCCGTACCATTCATCCAATGACGATAAAACTACTTTAAGTTATTGTTTTCGAATCTACAAAATACAGGCTTTCCATATGGCCAGTTTTAATTTAGATGCTAACGAGTCGGGCAGCCTAGAAATTTATTTATTTTTGCTGAAGACGGAAAAAATAAACTTGTCTTCCCTAAAATATGCTTGAATAATAGAGACAAAAAATAACATAAATATTATTCATACTTTTCTTTTATATATCATTCAATTTTTATGAATGTATTCACCCTCTACAAGAAAATAAATCTTTCTTTCCATTATTCCTAATTAAACAAGATGGCTACTTCAATTTTTAAATTATATTTTCAAAATCATTTCTTCTATGGCAGCAATGCGTCGGGTACCATCTAGTTATTACATTAAAAAAATCTATATTAATAGATAGAAGAATTTTTTCTTTCATTTTCTTCAAAATTATCCATTTTAAAGCATATCTTTTCACTTAATTTTTTAAATACGATTTTTTAAATTTATACAGGAACACTTTTGGTAAACCAGATGCTTATCATTTAATGACAAAGATTGTTTGATTGTTAAAAAGTACTCATACTTTGCCTTTCCATGTATCACCTATGAAGAACGAAATTAAAAACATTTACACATTGTCTTGAACTTGATCGGTATCGTGTGTAGCATTGGTATACTGGCATACTGATGGTTTGTGGATGAGTTTGTGTGCGAGCGTGCACGCATGCGTGTGTGTGTGTTTTCATTTACTTTCATTTATACTCAAATTCAGGTTTTTTTAAATATATATTTCTGCATTGACAAAAGTGAAACATTATTAAAAGATTTTCAAAACTATAATTTCATTATAAACAAATAATATAAAAATAAATTCAATTCCTTCATAGGTCAACGAATAATGTGTTTATTTTAGTTACTTTTTATTAAATAATTAACAAAAAATATTAAGTGTTAAAAAATTATTGATTTTCTCAAAAATTGAACTCGCAGTCTTCACCTTCACGCGAAAAATGCTAAAATTCTTGCATTTTGCCGATTGAACTACTGTCTGTAGTTTACAATTTTCATTAAAAACGGCTAAAACTCTTTTTAAAGTAATAAAAATTAATGAAATTTAAATAATGAATTAATATTTGAAAAAACTACTTTAACATCATGTGCCATCCACTACAAGTTAAAAAAATGTATTTGAACTTGAGTGGATAAATAAAAAGTATTTGATTAACGATTGAAAATTTGACTACCATATAAATACATACATATAGGAAGAGTGTGTGGAAATGTGAAGTTGGATGTTGGCTCAGGATAGAACCTGGAACCTTTGGATTAGAAGGCCGATAACATAACCACAGGACAAAAGCAGGCTCATGTCCCGTAGATGTTATGTGTCTTATTAAGATATCACCACAGACTCACCCACCAGTGAGTTAGACGAATGATATGCGTTGTTGTTGAGTGGTGATGACTTGGTTGGTTGAGTGAGTAGTTGCTGTGTATCTAATGCGCCATACCCATGTTTGTTGCCAAGCGTTATGGCGAGCGTTAATTGTTGCGTCAAGTGAGTCTGACGACTTTTGTTGAGGGTAGATGGCGCCACACATCAGTTGCTTGAAGGTTGAAGGTGAAGGTTCATCACGCCCGAAGTCACCATTGTGGGAGGTGAAATGTTGGCTCAGGATAGAACCTGGGACCTATGGATTAGAAGGCCGATAACATAACCACAGGACAAAAGCATGCTCATCTCCCGTAGATGTTATCTGTCTTATTAAGATATTACCACAAGTGTAAACTAAAAGTAGGAATTGAAAAATAAATGCCTTCTGATAATGAACCTTTTTTTTCATGATTCTCTAATATTTACAAATACAAATTATCAATTAAAATCTTAAAGAAATAATACTGTTAAATAATATATTATACACTAACATGAACTTTAGTACAATTATATTAAATGTGCATTTTTAAAAAATTGATTTTTAGTTACTTTATTTTTAATCCTCTGAAATTCCATCTTTTACAAAAATGTTAGTTTTGAAAGAGCAACATTTATAAATATATTTCGGAACAAAAAATATTATTTTAAAACATCTACATATCATTATTCTATAAAAAGAAACATTCCGAACAAGATAATATAAAAGGTAAAAGAATATTTCAGAAAAGAAAGGTTTTCCATTCTCTATACAAAAGTAATCGTATGTAAGTAAATTTTCTAAAAAGGGTACAGATCCATCCGGAACTAGTAAGTAAAAGCAAGAATAATAGTGTTTTCCTATCTGAATGCAGTACTCCATTCACAGAAAAAGGAACAATACATACAGTAATTTACTCTGCGATCGGAAAATTGTGAAATCAAGAAAAATAGCATTGGATATCAATAACAAGGTACAAACGGGAAGGAAGTAATAAACTGCAGAAAGTTTTATCTCAAATGGTGTCTGGAATGAAAAAGAAAAGGGATTTTTCGCATTCTATCGAATTTGCTGTTTCTCAGCTAACTGAAGCTTTTCAAATGAACCGGCATCACACATCTCAGAGAAAATGAGATGCTTTCTCATATCTTCTTTCCTTGTAACTGATAAAGCTCTTTATGTTTTACGACGTTACATGTTTCGATCAAAGTTTTATGGAGACCAAATAAACTTTGTCTTGACGCAAACTTTTAGTTTTCAGCCTAATCCAGTTTAGTACCAATTTTATTTTACATGTTCTGTATGGGTAATACAGATGTTGCAGGTAACATATTATTCTTTATCTCTGTTCTGGATATTGAAGTTGCTGAGGTTTCAAATAGAAATACTCCAGTACATCTAATGTCCCTGGGTTAAGAATGAACTAAACAAAGGAAACGAATTACACGTGTTAATCAACGTGCTCTTGGTGAATTAAAAGGTATATAAAACTGATTTCACTCTAATATGGAAGTTGATAAAAAACCTAATAAGAATCTTTTTACACATTTTCGATTTAGGTAAGGAAATTATAGGGATCCTTTAAAAGAATGTTTTAAATCGGAAAATTTCTATCATTTCACTCTGAGTAGATCTCAGGAATTTTATAGAGCTTCTGTTGCATTAATTAAATAAAAAAGATGGGATTGTATCAAGAAATATGAGAATATTTTAGAAAGAAATTAATATGGGATGAACTACGATAAAACTTGGTTATATAATGCAATGATATTTTGAATTTAAATTTCATCCGAATGAATTTCCAAAGTTTTATCGTATTATACACTGAAGTGACAAAAGTCATGGGATGACTGTTAATATCGTGTCGGTCCTCCTTTTGCCCGGCGAAGTGCAACAACTCGACGTGTCATGGAGTCCACAAGTCGTTGGAAGTCATCTGCAGGAATATTGCGCCATGCTGTCTGTATAGACGTCCATAATTGTGAAAGTGTGGATGGTGCAGAAGTTTGGGCACGAACGGACCTTTCGATGATGTCCCATAAATGCTCGATGGGATTCATATCGGGCGATCTAGGTAGCCAGATCATGCGCTGGAATTGTCCGGAATGTTCTTCAAACCAATCGCGAACAGTTCTGGCCCGGTGACATGGCGCATTGTCATCCATAAAAATCCCATCGTTGTATGGTACGTGAAGTCCATGAAGGGCTGCAAGTGATCTGCAAGCAGCTGAACATAACCATTTCCAGTCAAAGATCGGTTCAGTTGCACCAGAGGACCGAGTCCATGCCGTGTAAAAACAGCCCACACCAGTATGCAGCCACCACCAGATTGAACAGTGCCTTGCTGACAGTTTGGGTCCATGGCTTCGTGGGGTCTGCGCCACACTCGAACTCTACCATCAGCTCGTAACAACTAAAATCGTGACTCATCTGACAATGCCACAGTTTTCCACTGGTCTAGGGACCAGTCGATATGCTCACGAGCCCAGGAGAGTCGCTGCAGGCGATGTCGTGCTGTCAGTAAAGGCACTCGAGTCGGTCTTCTGCTGTCATAGCCCAAGGAAGACAAATTTCGCCGCACAGTCGTATCGGACACGTCCCTCATACGTCCCACATTGATTCCTGCAGTTATTTGACGAAGTGTTGCGTGTCGATTAACATTGACCATTCTACACAGACGCCAGCGGTCTCGGTCGTTAAGTGCAGAAGGTCGCCCACTGCGCTGTCCATGATGGGATGGGATGCCTGAAATTTCATACTCTCGGCACACTCTTGATACTGTGGATCTCGGAATGTTGAATTCACTAACTATATCCGCAATGGAATGACTCATGCGTCTAGCTCCAACTAACATTCCACGTTCAAAGTCTGTTAATTCTCATCGTGCCGCCATAAATCACGAAAAACCTGTTCACATGAATAACTTGAACGCAAATGAATGCTCTGGAAAACGAACTGCGCATTTATACTTTTTCGCTGCGATACTACTGCCATCTGTATATTTGCATATTGCTATTCCATGACTTTTGTCACTTCAGTGTATATATATACATAATGCAATGATATTTTGAATTTAAATTTCATCCGTAGGAATTTCCAAAGTTTTATCGTATGTATATAAATGTATAAAAATATAATTTTTGAATCAGAAAGCAGTTTTAAAGTCAGTGAAAGAGATTTGCATTTTTAAGTTCGTTTTTATCTTTTCCTGGAAGGCATGAGTTATTGCAAGAAGCACGAACAAGGCACGTCTGTTCATAGCGCGACACAAGATCAGAACTAAGAAAAATAGAGTAATTAATTATCCCTGACCTTATATACCATGAGATTTTGACAGGGAAAATATTTTTCAAGGCGCTTTAATAAAATGAGACTTCGACAGGGATTTCTCTACACGTGTCGATTTAGACAAGGGAAACACAGAGATCTTTTGAATGAATTTGCTAGCTGTCAATTTTCTATACCTTCACTCAGAAACCGCTTAGGAACCACTTACGAAAGCATTTTTACAAAACTTCTGTTAAATTAAACGAATAGAAAAAGTGGAAAAGGATAAGGAAATAAGATTATATTCTAGAATCACTTTGATATGGGTTAAATGAATATAAAATTTCGGTAATTAATTTTCAAAATATCATATAATTTTAACAGAAATTAATTTTCGATACAATCCAGTTTTTTTATCAGTTTCATTTCAGCATTTTCTCTGAGAACAGATCATATATTTTTTACTCTACTAGTGATTATAGTGTTTCTAATCCTATTTCCTTCCTCATACCTATTCTTGATATGCGAATTTAAGAAAAATGATAAAAAAGAGGTTTGGATACTTTCATTAATCATAGGGCTCTTAGAATATTAACCCTTTGCATTTGGAAAATTCATTCGATGCAAAATTATTCTCTGACCAAAATGTCTTGTTTAATTTTCCGAAATAATACATGAATATGATTGTTAAATTTCCCTTAAATGTTTATTTATATCTCATTATCATTCTGTAGGCATTTTTAACAACCAAATTAAATAAATAAATAAATAAAATGTCAAAAAGATGTATTGTTTTGAATTTTGCCCGAGAGTCACTTTACAAGTGCAAAGGATTAAATATTCCCTGTGATATAATTCTTACTTGAAAGAAAACACATCTTGATAATTTAATTGACTCACTTTAATGTTATCATCAGGAAATACCTCAATAAAGCGATCCAAGAGAAAAATTCATTAATTTCCATAATGTTTTTTTAAAGAAAAACCAGAGTATTATACCCATGAACATTCACCTCTTAACCTATCTGATCCATTTGCATTACAAGATAGTAACACAATTATCACACCCCGATGATGAACTTTTTGATTTTCATTGAGATAATTTAAATCCCTCGCCTGTTATCATTATGTGCATAGTGTTGTGTTATCAAAGAAAAATAAAGTTAATAAACTTATAAGAGCCCAAATGGCAGAAACAATTCTTTCTGAAAATTTAAAAAACAAATGAAAGAAATTCTTTATTTCTTCAAAATAATCAGCGAATCGAATGAACATTCGAGACCTCATCTAGACTTAACTTCAAAGCAAGTAACAGGAATAAAATTATATGGATTTCATAACAAATTCCTCTTGTAAAACTGTGCCAATTAAATGAACAACTTCTTAAAGTTTCATATGTTTGCTTAAAAATTTTTGCCGTACGAGGATTACTATAAAGTGAGTTTCAGTGATCATAATTACCATCTAAAAGTAGTGCAAAAAAGACAGAATCATGAATAATGATTCACGAAATTCACGAAAATCACAGTGGATAAAATCAAAGCTTGGATGATCATACCTCTTGTAAAAATCCATGCCTGCTGAACAAAACTTCAAATGGTAAAAAGAAATAGGTTCAACCTAACTTTAACATTTTTTACAGTTAAAGTAATTTTTTTTACTTAACCATTGCAATAATATAGCATTAAAATGTTTATATTTACAAGTCATTAATTGGAATCCAATGTAATTCGTGTTGTGCTTTGGTGGATTTACCTAAGTGTATATTGGATAAATTGACTCCAAAAATAAATGATTTTCTTTCAATTGTCAATAAAAAATAATTAAGTGGTCTTGATCATTTTTGTTTGGAAAAGGTAATACGAATATAAAAAATTAATAGTACATCAAATGATTTAATTCTAAAATAAAAAAAAAGAAAATTTTAGCTCATCAAATTGATTTATACATCGGTCTTCATTCAATGTCAATTATCTTTTACACTTTTTCTTCAATTGTCACAGTAACTTTTTCTCAATTCTTTCGACTGTCCCAGTAATGTTAATAAAGGTTAGGTTTTCTTGATAACTCAATATGGGAACACTTCACTATTGATTGCTAAATGTGATGATAGGGGAAATTTTTATGCATTCATGAAATATTCAGATATTACGGTTTGCGATTTCTTCTTCTATCAGCAATGTTAATTATGAAGAACAATTCCCAGAATCATATTAATAGTACTTTAAATAGAACACAAAACTATGCACTTTAAAAGTTTTGAAAGGAATTGAATTAAAATATAGATATGCATCATGAAAAGAAAAAATGATTATACAAAACATTTTCAACCTTTTAATTATAACAATAATAACATGTATTAATAATGAATACTGTCATAACGCTCGTGCATATATATGTAATGAAAAGTATTATCATAAAATATGCATAGAAATATTTTAAAAAATTATTTCATTTTTAAAATAAAGAGATGGAAATATCTATGATGAAAAGGTTAATTAAATGTTGATAAAATAAATTATTTTATTGCGACATTGTGCTTCGATGTTATCGAGGAAAAAGGATATATGTTACATTAATTATAAGTAGAATTAAAATTTGTATAAATGCAGTATGTAATTATTAAAAAATAATTACATTCTACACAATAAATAAGTATGTACCAATTTTTTTTTTTTAAATCTATTCTCAGTAAGATGCCTTTTGGAACTTTTTAATTGTTTTTGCATAAGAAGTATCATGTAATATAGAAATAAATAATTCTTTTAATGAATTCCACGATCGGACATTTCACACCATGAATGTGAGAACTATTATTTTTAAATCATCATTTGTCTTAACTAATTTGAATCATTAATCAATTTAAACCGGTTCGAAACAATCGCGAGACTTTTCTATCGTTCTCTATCCTACTCTCTTTCTCATATATTATATATATAATTAAACTACCAATTTAATTTTTATAGCAGGCTAACAAAGTTTTGGAATTCGACCGATTTTGATATGAAAAAGAGCCATCATTTTTCTAAACGTTGGCTTGTGCGTAATTTGATAACCATTCAGGTCTATCAAACTGGCTCAAACCGGTTAATAGCTTCAATTAATTAAGATTATTTGTAAGAATTCAGAGAATGAATAATTTGGAAATCAAGCTGTTACTTTAATTGGCGATAAATTGCCAAACGTGATAACCTACAGAACTATTTTTCTAATAACACTAAAATATAATACGAGGAATGGTTGCCTAGTCGAAAATCGTCCCAGAATTAATAAACTCCGGTAAACTCGGGGGCCTGGCGTTTTTGGCCACGAGGAATCGATTGGCGCCGGTTTTGAAGCGCTACGGTCGAGCAGTTCGGAGTTACAGATAGGATATTTTCAAACTTTATTAATTCGCCATAATGGCTACTTAAATTTTCAAGCGGTAACGTGCTGCCATCTATAGCCAATATGACGAACTATTAAAGTTTTATGTTTATGCTGTTATAGGTTTATAATATGTTTCTTATGTATGTATATATATTTGGTTTTTCTAAATAAATTTGTCAAAAATATTGAACTTCAACACACTTCAATCTTTACCTTTACTTTACCTTTGTATAGAATAGTTCCCTTTCCAAACTCTAACTTTGTTTAGAATAATTTACAATGGTGCACTTTAACCGGTTATCTTTTCACCAATGGTTTCACAAATTTTCTTATGGCATGTATTGTTTTGATAAATCACAATTGAAAATTTAAATCTTCGAGTTAGCTTCGATACCTGTTTTCTCCGAGCGGAGCTCGGTCACCCGCTGGTAAAACTAAAATTGAAAAATGGATGCCTCAAAAGGGATAAATTATTAATTTGTTGCTTATGCATTTGAGGCTTCAAAAACCTCAAACCAAAGGAACATCATGTTCTTACATGAAAAAAAAATAATTACTAACATTATTGCGAAAACTGTGATGTTTCACAAAAATATTAGTTATTTTCAAAGCTGAAAAACACTTTTTAAAATATAGCGTGTTTAACGCAGTTGATTATTTTTACCATATTCGCTGCCTAAACTTATGCCTGAGATTCGCACCCTCTCTCTAATTAGATAATATCTTCTTGGCTATCTCTTAATTTACTAAAAAAAAGCATAATCTAATTAAAAAGTAGATATGAATCTTTGACTGCGAATATATTAATTACTTTCTTAATTAAAAAAAATAATTTTATATATATTTCATTACATTTGGTAAAATAGAATTTATATTTGGAAAAAGGTGAACAATTGCTGTTAAAGTTATTTTAAAAATAAATGTAAAAAATGTTTCCAATTCTTATAGATTCTTTCTTTACCACCTTAAATTAAACAGATACCGATTCACTTAATTTATAGAAAAAGTTTTTCAATATATAAATCCGTTAAAATAAGTGAAAATACATTAGTTTTATGAATAGCCAGCTGTAGAATTAAATTGATTTTAAAGAAATCTTTCTTTGAATTTAAAGAAAGGAAAGCGGAGAAATTGAATTAAATGATTGATGCAATTCAGAAAACTCGGATATGTTTTTTTATCAAAATGTTTCACTAACAAAAGAGTAAATAAATTGATTAAGGGGTCTTTCAAAAATAAATGGAATGAATACTTTTTTTTTTCGCTACTCTAAATTTATTGAAAAAACAAACAAACTAGGGTTTGGGGCAAATAATAAATAATATTGAAAGCAAAAATAAAATATTTTACTCGAAATCTTTTGAAACGCTTTTTTGAAAAGAAAAGAAAACAGTGCAGTAGACATTTAGAAGAAATGTGATTTTCTTTAATTCTAATACTTATTAATTGTTTTAACGTACAAAATTTATTTCAGTATCTACATAAATAAAGCTGTAATTTCTTGCAGAAAAGTTATGCTGGCAAAGTTATTACAGGTAAAAGGTATAGGATAGTTTTCTCTAATAATATCATCCCCTTATTAAATGTAAGTTGTTAAAAAAGTAATGCAAACACCTCTGAATAAAAATGTCATTTGTGAATTCGACATTTTGCATTAAAATATAAAATTAGTCTTAATTTTTCTTTATAAATTCCAATGTATATATTCTTGTAGTATGTGCTAGTATTATCGAAGTTCTGAAATTCTTAGATATTTTTTTAAGTGTAAAATGACATTCCTCTCAGTTTTTCAAAGAGGCCAAATTGCAGGTGCATGTCTAGTTGGAAGTATAACAAAAACATCTCAACTTTTAGACGATTCTAAGAATACTTTGTCTAAAGTTATGACAGCATAGACACAACGCGACTAGACAAGGTGGGGAAAAAATACTGGGTGGAAAGAGAAGCTCAATAAATGAGACTGGTGGTTATTGAAGCGAATGTTGTGAAAATATCCGAAAAGTGACCGCAGATTTCAATACCCATCTGGATTCTCCAATGCCAGTGATTATAATTAGAAGACACCTACATTTATTAACAGAGCATTTATGGTAGAGAAGAAATTCACGAGCCACTTATCACAGATGTTAATAGTAAAAGGCAGGCGACTACAGTGGTGTCATTCTCACAAAACGGATCGATTGATGAGTGGAAAAAAGTAATATAGTCTGATAAATCATGTTTCACATTTTGCCTTACAACATCTTGACGGACACCTTCAAAAGTATATAATTGCGATTGTCTCCTTCCAACTGCCAACACTGAGGTGGATCTGTCATGATATGGGCAGCCATGTCATAGCTTTCTGCTGGACCAATTGTAATCCTAAAAGGATCGCTGGGGAGAAATATAGAGAAATTTTAGATGAGCACTTCCATTCTATGTTGCAAATTTTTTTCCTTACAAGCCACGAGAATTTCTAGCATGAAAATGCACTTATCATGCAACGCGACTTGTTCAATCATGGTTTGATGTAAACGAAGAGGAAATTGAACACTTGTCTTTCCCCACACAGTCACCCGATCTCAATACAACTTAACCCTTATGGTATGTTTTAGAGCATGCAATACGGAATCAATATTCTCCGTCGACATCTCTCTCAGAACTTTAACAATATCTCCAGGAAGAATGGTACAATATTCCTCTAAGAATTTTTTTTCTTTCTTAGATCGAAGAATATTTTAAAACTTATTATTAATATTTTATATAAATAATCCATCATATAGTATCAAAGATTTAATTTTCAAATCATTCAATTTATTAAATTTTGAAAATAAGGTTTTACAACTCAATTATTTTTATTGCTCTTAAGTTTTTCTCTCACTTTTTATATCTGGTTTATATTAAACTAATTCATTTATAAATTTCTTAAACAAGGAGACAATATATTTTTCACAAGGACAGCAAAATGGAGTAAGATGTTTTCTGAATATGATTATCGTAAAAAATTTTCCTTACATATTCGATGAACGTTGCAACATTCACTTAAAATAAAGATTTTTATACCATTCAATTTCTTATTCTTTGTTTAGGAAACCTAGAAAACCTAATATATTTACTTTGTTACAGTGAAATAACTAAAATTATTTGACCATCAATGTTTATATTAAACTAATTCATTTAATTATTACATATTTTTCTTTTTTAAAAAAGCCAAAGTATTTTTCATTTACTTACACGAAATTTTCCTCCTCTTATGTGCACATCAAAATGGAATAAAATGTTTTCTAAAATTTGTTACGATAAAAATTGTAGTTACATATTCTATGAATGTTACAACATTCACGTGAAATGAAAACTCTTATCCTTCTTACTTTTTTATTCTTTGATCAGAAAGCCAAGCAAATCTAACATATTTACTTTGTTACGGTGAAATAACAAAAATTATTTGACCTTCAACGTCATCCTGTCAAAAAATAACTACACCAAGACTTTCTGACCACATTTTCGGCTTTATTGGCAAACGTGGTTTTTATTCCTTGAAGAAAATAAATGTCAAGAAACGTAAGATCTCCTGGGAAATTCGGACCGAATTTCTTTTTTTATCTTCGGAAAGAAATAATACCGTCTCGACTATCACCATAACTAATAAAAAAAGAGCAAATAAAAACACAAAGCCATCAGAGATAGTCAAGGAGGAAATAGTCAGAACGTCTCTGTGTTCTTTTTTTGTGCGCCTTGAATGAATCAAAATGAATTGGCCCGAAAAGACGGTGGATGAATATTTTAGATGTTAGTTTATACAATCTGTGCCGCTTGCCTGGTATGCCTTAAACAGAAAAAATGTTCAAATTTGGTGTTATTTCCCCAATGCGGAAGTGGTTGTTTTTTGCATCTTTTATGCGTTGTTATGGAGAAAGAGATAGAAACAAGATTGGGAGTACATTGCTCGAATTATCTTTTCTTTTTAATTATGCAAGCCCAGAAAATAATATTATATGACATTGCTTATACATATATAATCTTGATTATTCAACGCATCAACAGCTTAATATTTCAGATTGCTATCAAGGCACAATACTTTAATGCTTTTTACACGAATAAATAGCAATGAAAAGTTCAAAGGTTCAAATCACGGAATATACTACAGATAATTCCTATTCATTTTGTGTTGTATGAATAATGAATGGTGAAGAATATAATAAGAATTATGAGGATATAGGAGTGGTTTTCATAAAATATAAATTGCATATAACCATTTACATGCTGTTTTTATATTCTTTTTTTTTCGTGTTACCATTATTATGTAGAGCATTTCATTTAAAATATAACTTAGTATTTTTATATGTATTTCAGCGCAACAATTTTAAAAAAGAAATTATACATTACAATGAATTAAATAAACTAATTATTCCTTAATTAAAATAAAATAATTAATATGCCGATAATTCCAAGTATTGTTATTTTTTTTTCTTTACGGGGATATTGAAAATAATATATTGTTTCTATTCAATAGCACGTTGAATATAAAAGTGTCTCATATCAGTTTTTTGAAGAAAGTTTTACGTAAAGGCTTAAAATGAATAATATAAATGTAAAAAGTTTTTTTTTTTAATTTCATGAAAAAAAGTAATATGAAATATGAGTTGATTCAATACATTTCATAAATGTTACAGGAGACAAGTAATGCAGAATTTCAATGCAGATATTCGGTTACTTTTAATTTCTCATAAATAATATCTATGTTTTAACTATTTTTAAAAAGTCTCACAAATGTACAAAAGAAAAATAAATGAGTATAGTATTCATAAATTATATATTATATGGTTTGATACAGTTTTATTCATAAATCTATTTTAAGCAAAACTTTAAAAAGCTATCATTGAATGACATTTTTTTTCGCAAGATTTTTCAGTATGATAAGCAGGATATTTCTTTAAACTTTGTTCAAGCATAATGCAATATGCACAGCATGATAAATGCTCAAAGCTTTCTACAGTTAGAATCTATGACATCTACATTTGGAGTATAGTTATTTTTAGTAAAATAGAGGTTTAACACCAATTTTCATAACTTTGTTAAAATTATTTTGAATTTTTCCATCAGTAATTTCAAAGCATATTATTGTGCAAAAACATTGTTTTACTGCATAACCTTTTTTTAAAAAAAGAAATTGCTGTTTTACTTATGTCCACTTCAATTCCATGCCTTACTTCTAATTCTAACCCTTTGCTGTCAGAAAAGCAATTCGATGCATGATTATTCACCTAATATAAAGACTTGTTTATTGCTCCTAAAAAGAAATGTATATCTATACAATTAATATAAGTAGATTTCCCGTTTAATTAATTTGCATCTTCTAACTATTCTGCAGGTATTTTTGGCAACCAAAATTAAATAAATAAATAAAACGGTCAAAATGGTGCACCATCTAGAATTGAGAGTAAAAACGGCGTAGGTAAAGGGTTGAAAATTTTTAAAGCATTTGATTATATTTTACAACTATGTTTTTTCATTGCTTTATAAGCAAGCATATTGCTACCATAATAAAAAATGTCTATCTTATCTTTGTAATAATTAACAATGTTTTTTTAAAAAAAATCAAAGCTGAAGGAGATCTGAGACATTATAAGAGGCAGTATTTCAAACCGGGAACTCCAATTTTTTATGAATTTTACCTTTCCCTTCCACTTAAAATACATGAATTTATTATACAAATTTCGAAATTTTCCATTTTTCAAATAAACAGGTTAAATAAATATCTAAATATAGAAAGACATAATTCTCCAAAAAGAATTGGAGTTATCATTCATTACTTAAGAAATAATTTTTATTAAATAGCTTGTTTAAGATTAGGATGTCAATTTTAATCAAGTACAAAACTTCAAATAATACATCAAAACGTACATAGCAAATTTCGTCTCTAAAATAAGAATATTTTCCCAAAAAATGTACATATGATAATGGAATGTCGATACTGTTATAGAAAACAAATTTCAATCCCACCCAAAAATATAAATATAATTTAAGGGAAAGCAAGTAATACAAGAAAAAAATAATTCAATCCCTACTTTGGTCATGACAGAAAAATTTGATTTTAGTTATTTTTTATTAAATAATAACAAAAAAATATTAAGTATTAAAAAATTATAGATTTTCGCAAGATTAGAATTCGCTTTCTTCAAATGAAAAATACTGAAACCATTGCAGTTGACCGATTAAACTGCTGCCTGTTGATTTCAATTTTTATTACAAACTGCTAAAGCTCTATTTAATGTGCTAAAAATTAACTAAATTTAATCAATGAATTAATACTTGAAAAATCTGTATGAACATCAAGTTTCATCCACTACAAGTTTCAAAAATTTATTTGAACATGAGTAGATGAATAAAAAGTATTTTATTAACGATTGAAAATTTAAGTAATAAATATAAATAAATATATATAAATAGGAAGTGTGCGAACTAATAGAAGGAATTGAAAAAATCCTGTTAAGCGCCTTTCATTTTCAATACAAGCTGCATCAAACCATTTAAAACCAATAGAAAGTTTTATCCATTTAAAATGAAAAACAACATGAACACCCAAAAGAAATATTTCTAAATCCAAAAAGAAGAACCACAAATTTCATTCCTTTTTCAGCAGAAGCAAACGATAAAGCAAAATTTTCGAAAAAAAGAAATTGTTTCAAAAAGCCTACCTGGCAGAAGACACTGGAGCGTTGAGTCCATCTCGTTCTGGAGGGAGGAGATAGTAGAAGCGGGGGTGGGCGGAAATATGATTTCCTTGCTGTCCGCCGTAGTCATGGTGCTTAACTAGACGAAGATGAAAAAAAAGTAATGCCAACCAAGTTTCCCAAAGTACGGTGATTTATTTTTTGAGGCGAGAATATTTTCGGATACTCTTGTCACAAGATATTAAGCTTCGGAGAGAAGAAATTCCTTGCTTGTTTTTCCTTGGCAGCATTCTCCATGGTCTCGTTTCCCAGAGTGGTAAAAAGAATATTTGTGATTGCAATCACAACAAAGAAAAGTTTTCTTGCCTGGTAAAAATTATTTTTGTTTATTGTAATTTCAATAAAACACAGCTATTTGCCGTTTCAATATATTCACCAAAAATTGCAGTTTGAATGTGATACTTTTTATGCGACAAACTTGATGAAGAATGTAGATATTTCGTTTCCGTTTCGACGATTTTTTAAAATATTAAGAGAAGCATAATCCCCATACAGATTCTCGAGATTAAGGAACTGTATAAAAAAAGCACATATAATTTATAGAATTAGTGATATTTGAAAAATGGAATAGTATCTTTCGCAACTGTAAAACTAGATATGGAGTATAGGGGTACAATTCCAATGGGTGCAATAACTAAAAATACAATAAGTATTCTAAAAATCAGTTTTTACAGGTAAATTTCTTATGCGATTTTTAAATACGTTGATCCATTTCAATATCATGATCCAGCAATTAAAGTAATAGAAAAAGTTTTGTACGACTTCATCTTAAACACGTAAAGCAAAAATCAGTTGTTAGAATTTCTAATAGTTAAAAGCAATTAAAATCACTGAATTGATTTTTCTAATATTACATTTAATTATATAGTATGATTAATATGAATTTTAAATTACTTCTTGCTTCATTAGAAAAATTATATGAAGTATTTTAAATAATTTGGCATATTTTTCTTTTTTTTTCTAACTTTAAATAAGACTTATACGAAATCTTAATAAAAAATTTCAACACTTAATGCTAATTATTTCATATTGTAAGAATTATATGATGTTTATGGAAAGAAAACTTTTAATGGAAATCATATAAAAGCTACCACTAATTTATTGCATAAGTAAAACATCCTTTCCACTGAAGAAATTTTCGGCAAAAAAATATTCAGTCCATATGTTCAGGAAAATACTACAGCAATTTATAATTACACATTCAGAGATTCTAAGCGTATATTTGCAGTAAAATCATTAGAATATGTGTTTGTCACCTGAAATACTCCGCTGTCCGAAACCAAGATAAGCGCTTGGCTTGCACAAGTCATACCCGAAAACGCCTCTTTGCTATTTACATCCGAGACGTCCCGTCTAACTGTTCAGTTAGTTTTCAGATGGCCATTTCAGCATCACGTGGGCCGACAATTTTAGATCGATGGCGCCAAAAGGACCCTCTCCCAAAGCAGTTTCTTAGATGAAAATCGAAAATCTTTGCTATGATTGAGGGTGATTATTATTGAAAATATGGAGCAGGCTGACAAATAAGTTGGTCTGTGTTTTTTAAACAATCGCTGTATTGTTTGGAATTGTGCTCTATAAAATGGCTGAATATAGACAAAAATGTGGCAGAAAAAATATTCAATCAATCATTTTAGTTTTCTTTAACCTTCTGACTGTGAATCAATAATTAAGTGCCACATTTGCGACTTCAATGTTCATAAAACAAAACTAATTATTATAATATAAGTTATCCTGTAATAGATATTCTGCAATTTAAATCCCATAACATTTTTATTTTTAATTCTTAATTCTTTATTGATCTCTTTTTTTTTTCTTTATATTTTTATTTTCTTTTCAATATTTTTTATTTTGTTTTCTTAAATTTAAATCCCCTAGTTTTATTTTATGTAAGTTTTATTGTTCATTAATTAAGTTTGAATGATCATGCTATTACGTGGGTTTGAGTATTCATAGTCCACAATTTTTTATTGTGGCTTTTACATTTTTGTTGACTGTTTTTAACTTCCTCAATACTCAGAACATTTGTGTATGAAAGTTTTATGAAAAGCTAGTCCAAAAGCTAATAAAACTTTTTTTTCATTATAATTAAGAACTCTTTACTGGTGTTGCACCATTTTAAGTATAATGCTAATAATTATTAGATTACATCAGATCTGTAGTGAGAGCTTTATAAGCCAGATAACATCCTCAAGACTGAATGCTCACTTTTGTCTTGTGGTTATGTTGTCTGGCTACCAACCTAAAAGCTACGAATTCGGTTCAGTTCTAGTTATGGCCAATAGCTACACTGGTGACCTAGGACGATAAACAAACAAAAACCTAACCTTCGCGTAGCTGTTGTGGTGCCCTCTACCGGAATGAAGAAAAATTTAAAAAATACACTAAATAATCAGCCAATAAAAATAGGTAAGGCATATTCGATTCAACAACCAATGTATCACCACTAAAAAACAGCAACAAAAATATCGTTCATCTCACTACAGACTCACTGTAGGGGATATTGTGGTAGAAGCTTTATAAGCCAGATAACATTCTCAAGACTGAGTGGTCATTTTTGTCTTGTGGTTGCATTATCTGACTACCAACTCATAGGTTGCGAAATCAATCCTCTCGATATTCAATAGCTAGAGATTCTATAATAGAATGATATGAAATAAAATCTGCTAATAAAGACGAAAAATAGACAAGCGTGAGGAACATAGATAAGAGATTAAACTTCTCTTGGTATTTCCCGTGGATTGGGTTTTTGATTAGATGTAATTTTTTTAATCTCAATTTATGACATAAGAATAGAAATTCATAATTTGATATTCAAATTGACATACAAATTTTGAACATACAAAATTGACATGAAAACTCCTCGTAGCAATTTTGATTCCATAAGGTCTATTTTTTCCAATCTAATAGAACCAATGCATTTAAAAATATTTTATCAAACTTATTATATATGATCTAGTTTTAGAAACAATGAAAACGATTTCGTTTGCATTAGAACAATAAAATATCTATTTAATTTGCTTGTTTCTAAAACTATAATCTGATGTTCTTGTGACACTTAAATTTCAATAGAAATTCCAAAGGAGAATATATGGTATGGTACCTTATACTGAATTAAAAAAAAACTTATCGAATTTATGTAAAAAAATTTATTAGTTCCAAAAATTACCATTATTATATCTTACTTAATTCCTTGCTTAACACGCCTAAATACTCCGAATATTTTCTGTGCGACACATAATCATTAAAGTAGTTGCCGAAACATCGTACCGTGAACACTTGACGATGAATAATCGATACTCATTATCCTATCCCCATCCTAACTAATGATTCTTCAGGAATGTAAGCTTTCAAACTGTATAAATTAGTTATCAAAGTCCAATGCAGGATCCCGATTCCGGCCCGGATATTGAGAAGATAGCGAAAACGTTAAATTTCTCCCCTCCAAATCACATTCAGAGCAAATATTTAAATAGAGAGTGTGCGGCTCACTGTTTAAACAGCATCCGCAATGCGTTTAAAGTCCCGCATATCGCCGATAGATGCCAGACAAGCGATAAGAATTTATATGTAATATGAGATAATGCTGTCGATACTATGTTGGATGTTAATCGTATTGAATTTTATTTAAATATGCAGTTTTCTACAATAGTAATATTACTAAGAAATCTCATCAATTTTTGTAAAATCCCGAAATAACATATTGCTAATATCTTTTAGGCCTTATAAGTGATAATTACATTGCTTCCATAATTTTTATATCTTAATTTTTAAAAATAATGCTGGATAATATTCATTATGCATTTCATTTAAATGTACAGATTTTATAATAGTAATTATATACTGAGAACTCACAAATTCTTGTTAAAATTCAAAATTATGAAATGGCACATTGGTAATATTTATTAGGCCTTATAAGATGTAATTACATTGGTTCCTTATTTTAAACATCTTAATTTTTAAAAATTATAATGTTGGATATTAATTATAATGCATTTCATTTAAATGTATAGTGTTCTATAATAAGAGTGATAAAATGGAATCTCATCATAAAATAGCATAATGTATTAGCGGTACCCATTAAACCTTAAAAGTGGTAATTTCATTGATTCCTTATTTTTAACATCTTAATTTTTAAAAATCATAATGTTGGATATTAATTATAATGCATTTCATTTAAATGTATAGTGTTCTATAATAAGAGTGATAAAATGGAATATCATCATAAAATAGCTTAATGTATTAGCGGTACCCATTAGACCTTAAAAGTGGTAATTCCTTATTTTTAACATCTTAATTTTTAAAAATCATAATGTTGGATATTAATCGTAATGCATTCTTTTTAAATACATAGCTCTACATAACAGTAATGAAATAACAAAATATCATCAACCTATTATAAAATTCCGAAGTAAAACTATATCATGGTACTACTTATTTGGCCTTATTAGTTGCATGACGTCGAACCTTATTTTTAACATCTTAAGGTGGACGTACACACTAGAAGATTTTTTTTTAATTTACTTTTAAAAAACTAATTTTATCACTGTAGATTGTAGATATATTTAAACTCCTTACAGTGAGAAAAACTCATATCATTAATTAATTAATTAATTAATTAATATTCAATAAGTTAATTGGCATATTTTTTGAAGCATGATATCTTAAATTATAATTTGTACAGACACACAATGTATATTTAGTTATGCTATTTTGAAACAGTTGGAAATTATACCTAATATTAGTCTTTATCTTGCCTGCCTCAATCAAACTATAAAAATATATAGTTTTTTTTTACAATTCTTTCATTAATGATGAATAGAAAAAGCGATAATTTTTCTGCAATTTTAATTTTTAAATAATTATTAGAAACTTATTTCTGTAAATATAACTTTGATTGAAACACAAAACATATATATGATTTATAAATAAATGTTTGTTGTTATATATAAATAAATGTTTTTGGCTCTAACTCGAAAATTATTCCGAATATTGATAACATTTTTGAACATCATTTGAAACTAAGGATTCAAAGAACATTTTGAAACAGTAAAATAAATTTTATTATTTGATATTTTGAGCGACTTTCGAAATTTCAAGTGTGTACATAAAACTTAATCAAAAAAATCCTAATGCTGGATATTGAACGTGCATTCTATTTAAATATATAGTTTTCAGTAACCGTAATGATATAATGAAATCTCATAAACTTCTTGTAAAATTCAGAAATATCATAACATATTAACTATTAGGCCTTATAAGTAATAAATCATCGTTTTTATCATTCGAATAAAAAATCATGATAGTATGATTTGTAGAAAGAGTTTTGAAGAAATAAGGGCTTAGTAAATTTGTTTCTAAGTGTTTAGTAAGTTTCTTAGTAAATTTGTGTGTGAAAGGATATTATTCATCTAATAGTTTTTATAGTAGGGTAAAGAATAACTCACAATTTATTCACAACAAATGAAACTGAAAACTATGATTGTATATTAGATGATTTATTTAGCATTCCTGAGAATAAAAATATTTTCAAATTAAAATATAAAATTTGTAACATGAAGCAGCTTTATTTACAAAATCATTCGCTGATTTTGTGATGAAACAAATATAGAATGATGTATGAAAATGGAAGGAAAAATAAAAGAGAATTATAAATTTAAAATGATTTTCATTAATATTTAAGGAAAGTGCTGTTAAAATTGGAGCGGGAAAATATTGCGCCTTTTCTTAGATAGTTAAATCTAGAAGGATTGAGTTTTAGATCGAACATTTAAATTTGATGAACAAATTGCATTAAGTTTTAGTCCAGAAATCTTTTTAACATTTTCCTGTGAATATTTGCGCTCTTTTAAGGAAACTAAACATTTTCTCTCTTTGAAAAACAAAGAAAATGAAGAAATTATTACTTTGAAAGAAAACCATAGATTCAAATTGATAAAATAAATTGAAAACCACTAAACCTTTACATTGGCTTTAGAATAAAAGAATGCTTTAGGACATTAAGAAATATTTTGTCAAATATCTGAATTTAAAAAAGGTATATAACGGGTTCTTATTATAAGATACTAATACAATTCTATATTACTCTCTTGTAATAAAAATGCGAAATGCTTGAAATGATTTGTTCATGCGGAATTGAAAAGAAGTGTTTGGTGAAAACTCAAAAATAGTAAGAGTGATTTCCAAAGCGAAGAAATACAGCTGATAAAATATTCATTGACTTTAAAATAAAAAGATGAAGATAATAATGCGAATAAAATATAAAAATATATATTTGACTTCTAATATGATACTCCTTAATGCGATGAAATTTTATGCTTGATTACTCCGTGTAACGCATTTTGTATTTATTGATTTTGACATTACTCAGTTTAAAGAAAAAAATGTCAGCCTTAAAGCAGTATCAGTGAAAATTCTGGTTTTAACATAATATCGAAATAAAAATAATAAGTTTTTTGTAATATTAGCATACCACGAAAGCAAGTGAGTAAAAGATTTGATAAAACAAACAAAATTGATTTGAGTTTCATTACAAAAAATAACACTAAAATTAATTTTAAAAATTTATTTAAAAGTAAGAAAACAATTGTCAGAAATAATAATAATACTGAGATTTTCCTTTTTTTGCATTTAAAAAATTATTAAGATGGGTTTTTTTATTTGTATGAGAAAATATCGTGACTATAATAAAGGTATTATCTCCCTATCTACATATAAAATTTTGAATCTCATCAAGGCTCGGAACAGACGAGGATTTTTTTTGGCTCGTATCATCACAAAGAAAATGGTACTTATTTATTAACTGCATATCATTTACCAAAATAATTAAGAAAAATTTATCCTTGATTAGTAGCGATCATTGGAAAATAATCACTGGTTATCTATCACTGACAAACATTATCAATTATATAATTTTGAAGCACTTCTTCTATTAAGTTGAAACTAGCATTCGATACGAAATAACAAATGGAATCCTAAGACCACATACCAAATTTCATTTTTTAAAGTCACTATGTATTAAAATTAATCTTTTTATATCACTCATATGTACAGTGCAACTGATTGACTGTCAAGTCTTTGATTCCAACAAATAAGGCTCTACAAATCTGCATTTTAGATGCCAAATCTATGTACCAAATTTCTTTGTCTTGTACTTTTGCTCTTGGACATTTAGACAGATTTCCTGTTCATAAGTTTCGCTCAAAACTTAAGTCTACAAATTTGCTCTTAAGTCCCTAAACAAAAGTTTATCAGCCTTGGCCAAAGTGTTTTTAAATTCTAGGTTTCATATGACAAGCAGACAAATAAAAGACATCATTTTATATAAATATTTTTTTTTGTATAAAATAAAGATTGAAACGTAGATGTTAATCAAATTCTTGTGTTCAAATTTTTTTGCAAATTTACAGTATGGAGAAAGCGAAATTGTTGCAATGAGAAAGTAAAGGAAAGCTTCAAAGGAAAAATAAATGAAAAAAATGATATACTTTCTCTGTATGTACCTTTAATCCTTATATCATTAAATTTCCTAATTGATAATTTTGACCAATATGAACGTACTTGTTTATATAACTAAAATTTTAATGACATTATTAATTATAAGATTTTCCTTATAAGCATCTTGCAATTAATTGTTATGACTTTTTTTTAAAGTAAAATCGAAAACGTCGTTTACAAAAAAACTCTTACGTTATTGGTCTCAAAATAAAGTTTATGTTTTACATTATCTAATTGTTAATGCTCCCCCCCCCCATTTTATTTGAATCCCAGATTCTATGCCATGCAATTAATCTTCTTTATAAAGTCAAAAAGCGAACAATCAATTTTACAAATCGAAGTTTTTTTATTTTGAAAAATTATAACAGCGTAGACACACACTCTAAACTAAAGAAAATTGTAATAACATTGCATTAACTGAAAAGTAATTTGAATAGAAACGTAAATTTAATAATGTTTATTTATCTTTACTTTAATGCAATTTATCTGCATTGATATAAAAATATTTTATAAAAAACTAAATTAATTAAACTAAATCTTATATCTTCTTAAAGTATGTACAAATCAAATTTCCATCTTTAATACAGTATAATAAATCGAATTAAAAATAATCAAATTACAGAGGGAAATACGCTTTGATAAAAACATTTACTTTTTAACAATTTAATAAAAGTTCATTATCTTTCCTTATTCTCTTTTTATCAATACTTTACTTCAAACACTTAAGCTTTTTTTTTTCGCGTTAATTAAACTTTCAAAATCTTCTTTATTGCTTACATTGTTTCTAAACTTCTAAACTAACAAATGTGTCAAAATCAAAGTTCCAAAGAATTTTCTTTTTATGATTGAAACTGCAGAAATCTATTATGTATTCATTGAAAGTAATGAAAAAACAATTTTTGAGTCCCTTTTCCTTTTAATCGAAACATTTTAAATCTTTTTTTTAATACTCGCGTCATCACTTCTTTGAAAACTAAAATGGTGACAAAGAACAAGAAAAAATTTCTCAGATTATTCAATTTACCTGGATTCTTTTTATTTTCTAATTCTGTCATTTACAGACTTAAATTTTTCCATAGGGACCATCCGAGAACTTTTCTAAAAAGTCTGAAAGTTAAATGACTGAATTAAAGACTCTTTCCTTCTTACATTATTCAAAACATTTTATGTTAAACCACTGCACAAAAAATTGCTCAATAAAAGTTGTGTAGAATTTAGAAGACAGTTAAAATAGTTTCTAAATTAATATTTATGTTTTAAAAAATACCTGGAGTTTGACCTTGAGGGCTTATTAGTCGTGTAATGAAATGATGAAACAAACATATATCAGACATATTTTTTTTATTAATTTTCTCTTAAATTTCTTATGAAAATGAAAATAGCATTTTTGTATTATCCATAGGGTCTGTGCGTGAAGGAGTATATGAATTCCTAATTTTATTATTTCTGAAATATTTTAGTCTCTAAAGTTAAAAATGGAATCATTCCACTTTAGTACATTTGAAGGATCTAGGTAACCTTGAAACAGAAATTTTGAATTAACCCTTTCGTGACAAGCGTGTCATATACCTATGTTCAGTGAACGTCTCTCACAGCCGGGAGCACCCCCCTCGCATTTCTGAAAATCGAATTCATGGAATGGTGATGCAAGTTTGCATTCTAAACTACAATAATTTTGTCACCTAGATGGTTCTCTGAGTCCATTACTTTTGATATGACCATTACTTTTTTCTTATCCTGTATCCATTACTTTTTTAGTATCCTGACCTTCAGTTTGCTCATCTCCAGCCTCACAGCGGTATTTTACTCACCGCTGTTGAGGGGGAGGGATGTAAGAATAATTTAAATAAGCAAAGCTGAGTTGTGTAACGTTTCATTTGATACAATCATTGACATTTCTTTCTTTCTTTTTTGCAATTATTATGTAAGTGCACTCTTATCGGATTTTGCAGTCAGTTCTGTTATATTTTGCGTGTCAGCGTCCTGGTAAAGGGGTAACGTGTTTTCTCCGCCATCTGTTTGTTCTGGGTTCGAGACCTAGTTCGGGCATGTTTGTACTTCTTCTGTGTTCTATCTATGCGATGTACGAATGTAACCCTCTGTAAAAATGGGTTGTGCAAGCAAATTAGAGATGTATGACTTGGCAATCTTGTTGCTACTAAAATAATAGACACACCTTATCGGTTTAAATCGAGTGTCTTTGTAATAGAGAGCTTGTCCATGGCAAGTGCCACAAGAAACAACGAAAATATTTTGCGTTGCCTTTGGATAATTTTGCGTACTTCTCTTTTTATTACTTAAAGCCAAAGTTTCGACTATGGGGAAAAAGTATGGAAGAATGTGCTCATGTTATGAAAGTTCAAGGCCAATATTCCTACTTTTAAACTTGATAGAAAATTAGATTTTCAAGGCAAAATTTAAACTGAAATTTAAATTATTCTTTAGATTTTTTAAAAACTTTCTTAGTATATTATAAACCAGTGAAATATTTACTTAAAAACTCAGTAATTTAACTACATTTTTTATTTATATTAAAGCACATAGCTAAAACATTTGAACACTTTATGTGCACAATTGCAGTATATCCAGAAATTTCAGTACGTATATAGCAAAATTTTACACTATGAATCAAACTTTCATAAAACTTAACACAATTTCGCAAAAAAAAAAAGATGACCATGGTTACCAAATATATATATATATATATATTTTTTACCACGTCTACAACATTAAGGAACATACACACTACAGGCACATTACGAATGTAAGGGACACTGACTAATCTCGATAACCTTTGCTTCTAAGCGGAGAATCACACTTCCTGTACTAAAAATAATGAAGATAAAAGAGTTTGTCATTTGCAAACAACCTAAACCCAGATCTCATTCAAAAGCAAACATTCTCCGCTCAAAGCACGCAGCTGCAGTATTTTTCATAATAATTCTCGCTGAGGTAAAACACTCACCAAAACAAATTTGGAGAAACACGCTACCTTGCTTTGATGCATATGCTGGAACGCGAGAGAGCAGATGAAATTAAGTTATGGGCCGAATGTGGACATCAAAGAAGAGCTCCAGAATAAGAGAAAACATTATTCAGTGAGGTGGAACATCTTCATTAAGAAGGTCGTAATTATTTGCCTTTGATACATTTTATGTAAAAATGTTATCGTTGTTCTGGGTTTTTCCCCATCGTTGGGGTTGATAAAAAAAATGTGGGATTTTACTTTAATGCTGCTATTTTACAAGCATATTTTTATATTGTTAAGAGTCGAGAATAATTATTAAAATTTAGTCATTTTTTAATCTGTTACGACTTATTTACCATTTTATTTTCTTGCACTGAAGTATATAAAAGAAATAAATTGTAGTCTTCAAAACTTCAGGAATTCAGAATTTGAAGTATTTGCACGTTTCATACTTGAATCCGAAAAGTACTTATTTATCTCAATTACGTGTTTGTTTATAATGGTTTACCTTATATTAAATGTGGCAACTTCAAAAAGCTTTCAGTTACAAGGATGAACTGTGATATAGTGACCTGATATTTGATTTGTAACAAACTTTGAGCATTATTCGGAGAATTTAGTAGGTCAAACATAATAATTACAGAAAAAATTGAGGGATTTGGAACTTAATATATGAATTTAACATCCAATATATATATTCGAATGAAATTTCGAATGAAATCTATCTAGGCGTTGACTATCTGACAGTCTATATTTTCACAAACAGGCAATCATTCATGAATTAGCTCAAAAACACAAAGATTTAAATATAAGAAAATTGATTTGTAATTTTCTGACTATATTTGGAGTTTTGTGTCATATTTTGCTTTTGTTCCAATGGAAAAATATCCAAAATACTCATTTGGTTTGCTGTTATTGAGTAATAAAGGCATCCCATGATTACTGGTAGAAAAATCACCGAAGTTTACACACTAATAAGTCGCAATTATTTTTCGATAATAACTTTTAGATTGTAATATATCTGTTACATATGTTCAGTTGGTAAAGAAATGCAGAATACGCAATCTGTAATAACTTTAGAGCTTATTTTGATTGTCCATGAAAGAAACTGCAAATTCTGTAAAATAGTTTAGTCAAAAGACGATATTTACAGATCCATTTCTTAGAACAGAAACCAGATAATGAATTTAATAAATTCAAATTTCAAACAAGTAATTCAATAAATTTTTGAATGAAAAGAATTTTGCTGAATACCTCTTTTTATATAAGAAAATTCTAATTTCTAAACAGTTGGCTTTTAAATACGATTGGATTTTATAAATTAAATAGGCTTGGATTTAATAGGTTGGCTTTTATTTCACAGGTGATTTTCTTAATCAATTTTATACAAAATCGCAAAAATGTGTGCACTTTATCAGGTTTTTATAAAATTTATTTCAACAGTAGTCGCATCCCATTCTGGCAAAATAATTTTAAAATAGCAAAATGAGTATTTTGTCATTTTTCTAACCTTCGAAATTTTATTTTTATTGTCAAAACTTTCTACTAACATCATTAACTTTTGAATAAAGTTCCTATTCTAGTACTTTAATGCTGCGTCTCATCTTTAAATCACTGTCTATGAAACAGTTTCTCGAATAAATACGACCTTATTCAGCAGTAGATTATATGCTACCCATACTTTGAGAAGACTTCCCCTCTGCAGGTAAACACCGGATGGAAAAGACATTGATAAATTACGGTGATCCTTACTTCCAAGGATGGAGTCATGTCCTACCGTGCACATAATGTACAGCATCGAAGAATAGTTTTATCACTAGAAAATAACCCGAAACATGGAAACAATCCCATTTCCAGACCCAAAGTTTATTTAAAAGGAATCTCTTCGCAGCAGTTGTACTTTTTAAATAATTAATTTGGAGACAAGAACTCGGAGAATAATTTCAAAGAAACATTTTACTGCCTATGATTAAAAAGTCTCCAAGAGAATAGATTAAACTGAGGTTTGTGCAAAAGAATTCATCAAACATGTATTTCAAAATATGAAAAAAAAAGAGTAAGGTGATATATATCGTTGTAGGAAGTTTTTTTTTTTTTTTTTTTTTTTTTTTTTTTTTTTTTTTTTTTTTTGCTTTGATGCTTTTTATAGGAAGATACTTTTGTAAATATGGGTTTTGTTTGCTTCAAGAATCTCGAGGGAAATATATAGAATTAGCAATTTTATGATAGGAATCATTACACAATAGTTTTTTTAAATAATAATGATTTAAATATTTAATGATTTTTATTATTCTTAAAAACACTTAGCATGAAAAATAAACTGCAGAAATATTTAGATTCACGGCACAGTTACTAGCATACCTTTGCAGCTTCAATTTGTTTTGTTAATGTTAATACAAAGAAAATTGCAAAGAATATTGTTACTATGATTAAGAAATTAAGATAATATAGAGATATGATATTAACAGAAGAGAGTGACTAAGATGTTAAATTATGCATTTATTTTTCATATTAATATTTGAATTATCCTCCAAATTTCTAAATCGAATCAGTAAAAATGTAAACAATCAGAATAAAAGGTTTACAGGATATTGAATAATTATTCTAAATTCTCAGAGTATCTGCATACATGATATCTGTGGCTATGTTATTTATGTCAATATATCCTTCTTACTTAATGCGTGAGTGGATGATAAATCCGCTGAGCAGTGGAAATGAAAAGAAAAGAAAATGAATTTTTTAGCCCCAACAATATTCAAACCGAATTAAACGCTTCCCTTTCAAATGTTTTTGAAAAAATTACAAAAAGTCATATTTTTATTATTATTTTATTATTAAACACAAGGAAACGAAACGAAATGAAACAAAATATGTAGGTTTTATGTTGTTTTTTTAGAATAATGTTATGGGTGTAGAAGCAATTAGTTTTAATATTAGTTTACTATGCCCGAGTTATCTCGGGCGAATGAAAAAAAGTTAAATATCAGTCTTGGTATGATAGTTTTTGAAACAAGACACAACTTAAATTGATACTTTACGCTTTGTACACTGGTATCTGGTTCCTTTTCTTGCTGATTTACTTCTGAAACCTGTTAACGGGGGAACAGAGTACAGTGCCTCGTTGGATTTAATTCTTTTGCTGTAGCAGGAATCAATATCTGAAATATGACTTTCGTTATCTTGCATTACTGTTATTTTACTTTTTTTTTCAGAGTGATTATCCTCTTTTACATTTTACTAATCCACAAGTAGACGTATATTATATAAAAGGAAAATCACGTCACCAGAGCCATCAAAAGAACCGCAAAACCAACAACACTGCCAATCAAAGCTGAACATTTCCTTTCATTTCCTCCAGGATGAGTAAAACCATGATAAAACAAATCGTTCAGACAAATTCTATTTCGCCCGAGTTTTCTCGGGATAATAATTAACTGCACTAAATACTAACCCAAGAAAACTCAGTATAATCAGGCAAGCAGTTAAAGTTTAGATTAGAATCCTAAATAAAATGTTTAGGTAATGTTAACAGGACATATCCTACCACAAAATTCAGTGTAATGAAATTAAGAGCCCCAAGGTTTTGATTTGTCTTACACATGATGTTTCGGAATCAAGCTCTCTCGAGCATTGAATCCCTACCTAACAGAATATTGGCAAGTATAATCAGGGTTATTACGATAATCCAGGATTTCACCACTTAACTGTTTCATTTTCTTTACTATCCAATAAAATGACATCTTCTATTTTGGGAATATTTTCTTATTTTGACTGGAAGTCCATTGAATACTTGACATCTACGTGTTATAAGTCATTTTAATATTGAATTATAATCATTATGAAGGATTTATTTTTTGCTTTTTGCTATTAAATTTTTATAAATAGACGCACTTGGGTAAAAAAAAATTAAGCGGTAAAAGAGAAGCAATGAAACACGGAAAGTAAAGTATGATGCATCGAATTATACTTTTAGTAAAAATAAATAATTTACATCATTATGTCAATAAAAAATTGTTTATTCCATTACATTTAATCGTATCTCATACTACAGACCATGCATAAAAAATTTTGCCTCTGTCAACTTTTCTTTGCTTTGACTCAGATTAATTTGTATGCAATGAATTTTGAATATTGTATTGCAGTTATTTCTACTGATCTACATAAATTATTGTGCAATTTGCAAAACACAGCAAGAAATTGTTTTGCATCTGAAATAAAAGTCAAACTTAACCCTGTTTTTGGTGTGAAATCTAAAATTTTGACTGAATTTTTCATGCGAACATGTGTTATTGATACCTTTTGTCAGATCAGTTGAAGCCAAACTGTGACATAAAACTCTAATAACAAATCACAAGTCAACGTGCAGAATTTCATTGATTTATATTATTTCAATTATATGCATGCTAAAATGCAAATAGACAGACGTTCAACCATTTAACAGATTTATCTTAAAATCGAAATTTAATAAGAAATTGGATTTAGATGCTGAAGTTGCTAACCTTATTTTTTTTATCCAGCTTTCTACGTTTTGAGTTCATTTGCCCACGAACAGCCAGACAAATAGGCTTTCTCTAATTTTTGTACAAATATCAAATTTTATTCATTTAGGTAAATATTTTCGAGTTGAATATTTGCTCACAGACAGACAGATATTTTTATGCATAAATTTTTAACTCGTGAAGTATGAAACGTAGTGATACACCAAAATTTCCCGTTCGAATATTTCAACGATTGCTATACTTCTTGTATATTTCGTGTGCGAGAGAGTAAAAAAAGGCAAAAGAAGTATTTTTCAATTTAAAATGCATTTTTATTTAAATAAAAAAGAATAATGTATTTTACAGTACGTTGCAAACATTTAAATTATTCTAATTATACTTCGTGAAATTTTATGAGTATTAGCTAATTTTGTCTTTTCCTAAACTTCTGAAAACTATTTATTTATTATTCTTAGAAAAAGATAGATTAATGTTGCACTCTAATAGCATCTTATCCTTTCATTAGAAAGTCTAGAACTTTACAAATTTCGTAACCTCTTATCTGAAGTTTATACTCCAACAAAGAAATTTGATCAATATAAAAGTGCTAGGGCATATTAGCTTCCTTTATTAATAGATATTTTCAAGACTCCATCGTCCTTCGACAATGCATCAAGAACTCGTAGTGTTATGCACAAAATTTTTAATGACTAAATATTTGTATATGATGCTGACTATACATTCCTTATTATATCTCCGCTAATCAATTTTTTGTCTTTATTTTTTCAAAAAAAAGAATAAATAAATACAACTGAAGAGTTGTATATTTGGATTTTCAATAATTATATTTTCTCTAGATTTTTAAATCCATTCGAAATTTTCAAATTGCTAAAATAATGTTTTTATCTTTTAATTATCACATATTCATTTTTGGTTTGAATTTTATCTTATAAGCTTTTTGTGAAGTACGTAAGTTGCTTTAAAAATCAAGAAAAATCATGAAATACCTTACAAATCATGTTCATTACATATTTTTACTATCAAAATTCTCATAAATGAATTCACATATTCCTCATTATCATTCCTATATTCCTCAACTTTAATCTAAGGTCTCTATTTAAAAACATTTCTATAGTAAAATGCCACATAATATGACTTTCAAAACTTCATCCTTCTATATTTATATATGCATTCTAAATTTTAAAATAATTAAAGCATTGTTTTTATCTCTGAATTACAGCACAAACAGTTTTGCATAAGTTTATCTATGTTAGAATTTTTAGACAAGTGCTCATATTGCTTTAAAAATCACGCAACATCATAAACTATATTTCAAAACACATCCATGAAGTATTTTTCTTTTCAAAATTCACATACAAGAATTCACGCATTCCTTCTAACATTATTCTAAGCTCTCTGTTTAAAAGGCACTTTTAAAGGAAAGTACAACATAACGCGATTTCCAAAACTTCCTCATTCTTCGACAATGCAGTAAGAACTAGCGCTGTCACACGCATAAATTTATAAAATGAGTAAATATTTATATATTAAGGCGTCAGAATCCTTAAAACTTTACTCATCGAAATGTTAAAGTTCAACCAAAGGTCATTTTCGTTTTCCTTTCAATATATATACATATCCGAGACATCCTAATTAGCATATTGATCTCACCCAGTCCAATTGATGATCTCCAAAAATTTATCTCATCATTTCCCCAACAGAAATGACGCAATAAGAAAAAAAAGATATAAAAAATTCTGAAATGCGTATCGCTTACATTCTCCCCCAGGGTACACGGGTTAAGCGATTGAAAAGATAATTGGGGCACTGTTAGGTTTATTGCTCCTGGGCTTTTACGCCAAAGCGGAGGTCGGTTTTCATTTATGGGGGATAATAGAAAATATCGATTAAAACCTGGCTTCTGCACTGAAGATTGCTGTGATTAAATTTAATTCTTTGTTGCGGAAAAGTTTAAATTAAAAGTTTGCTTCTTTCGGCTGTGAAATTAGATACAGAGTCCAATAAAGAAAACTCGATCTTAGCTTTCGAAGTTTTACATAGTCAAGTTTTTGTATTTATAGTATACTATTTTGGACGAGAAAGATAAATTTAGAAATGGCGAAATTTTTCATTGTGCTTTTTATAATATTGTAATTTTTATAGTTGCTGTTTTTTAATGGTTTTCTTGGTTTATATTACATCCTGTTACCATAATGGATATAAATTATTTTTGGCTACAATATATTTTTTAGAGAAATTATACTTTGGTGTGATATGTTTAAAGGACTGCAATTAAGTAAAAAAATATACGAAGCCTAACGTTTATATAAATTTTTTATTAAAAATAACCCTATGAGATTTCTAATGGCTTAAATCATCTGATATAAATGCATGGTAAATTTATTATTATGAATATATTCAAAGTGATTTAAAAAAGCTATCAATAGAAGTCAGGTTTTCAAAAATAAACCAATTGTACTTAGAAATTCACCGCCATTTGAAACTCTTTTGGCAATGTTAGGTTAGGTGAGTTAGGTAAGTATTAACGTCCCATTTTTTAAAAGCCACACTATAGCAATTATACGACATATCTCGTAATTTAGAGTCTCGGTCAGATGACGAGGACGTCACCTGAGCTCGAACCTGAAACACTCTCGTTCTGATGCCAATGCCTTACCACTAGGCAAATCTTTTGTCAATTCAATGGCAAATGTCAAAACTTCCTTATTTGGAGAAAATGTCGTTTCAGTGGTTGTTTTATCCATGTCGTGTACGACGTATATTACTCTCTTGAAGTAAGAAGTTAAGATACTCATCCGTCTCTTTAACACTTGAAAAAAATTTGATTGTTTCAACTAAAAAAATTATTTATAGAGATTCTTTCAGAATGATTTTTAACAGACCATGAGGTCGTAAACAAAAACTCAACAACTACTGCATAATTCAACGTCATGGAGAGTTTAAGAAAATTTATTTTATAGATATTCTCCACCATAGTTCCGAACAGATTATAAAATTGCAAATACCTTATAAATTAGTCTCCATAAAATGTATTCTGCTGCTAATTCACAGAAAACAAAGACTTTTGTACTGGACAGTTGTATATTGCATTTGCGATCGTATCATTTATTAAAAATCATAATGGTTGAATCTCGATAAAATCAGTGACTGGTGTTTCAACATCGTATGCAACACTATCAGGAAAAATATTTCATACACTCGTTTGAACCTAGATTAGCGAAGATACTCGTATGTAGACAGCGATGTAGATATGCACCGTTGTGACTTTCAACAGACGATAAAATTCCGAATACAACATAAAATATAGATGAAACAAATAATTAATGAAAAATCATACAGAAATTCGCCGATATGATTCCCATTTGATGCTAAATTCTCAAAAGCAATGTACAATTCTTCAAAATTTCTATATGATTTTTCACTAATTCTTTGTTTCAATTTCTGTAATATTTTATGTTGCATTCGTGATCTTATCGACTGTAAAAAATCATAATGGCCAATATTTACAGAACAAATTTTCGCTAATTTATATTCAAACGAATTTCTAAAATAGGCTTTTGGGCAGTGTTTCATACAACGTTCAGTTACCAATGACTGATTTTATCGAGATTTGCCAATGTATTTATCAACAGACAATAAGAACTTATATACAACATACTGCTGTCCAGAACTGAAGTCGTTGTGCGTATAAATTAGTAGCAAAACACTCTTTATGATTAGGAAGATAAGCACTCTCTAGATTTAGGAAGTTCACACCGCTTACATTCCCTGGAAGAATATTCAACTTTCAACTGGTTGAGTCGATTTGCAAGTGGTATGGGAACAAATAATCTCTTCCGCATTTTCCTCATTTTTTGTAAAAATTCAAATACGTCAGTATGGGTGTCCATTTAGGGATATTCACGCCAAAATCAAATTTTAATATCAAAATCAGACACAATTAGCTGAAATGGCATGTAAAATATGTTACCTTCACCAATTTCTTATACTCCACGCCATTTCAAATCGGTGCTGTCGAATTCTGAATAATGAAATTCAGTGCAAATAAACGGAGGAACTGGTGATAAAACTTGGGTTACTTGTCTTTTCCGTAAAAAGAACTAACTATTAATGGGCGAAGTTTTTGGTATTGAAGGTGGAGTCACACATTGACTAATCCGACCCATACAGAAGCACACAGATATATTTGAATGACGGTATCGCCACGACAGTGTTCACAGGTACGAAGATTGGTGCTAAGGATCATCACTGGCTGCGATAGAACCCTTTTTATGGGAAGTATGTTCAATCATCAGTAAGGGTAATCGATTCTACACCATTTCTGTTCCCACCCGGGGAAGGAGAGTTAACCATTGTACCAGAAACTTCTCATCCTCCTGACTGAAGTGTTCCCTGGTGGGAGATTGATATCGGACATAGGACTAGGGACTGATATGCGTGGACTATTTGAGTGGCTTGTCATAGTAAATAACTTTCGTTAAACAGAGTGGTCATACATCTCTTCAATGTAATTAACCTCAGAGAAAAAGGATCAGATTAAAAGAAGAGCTTTCCTCATTTCCAATTGCTTTTCTATCGTTTTGTTCTAGTGAGGACAATTTACGTTTAAATATTTACGTTTTAATACTTACGATTTTAGAAATATTTAAATTTGCGTTTCTTTTCTTGAAAATTGCCGCCAAGAATCTCTTGAAAAATAAAATAATAATAATAATAATAAATTTTTACATGCTAGAGTATAAAAAATGAATATACATTCTTATTTGTAAACTGCATTTTTAATTAGTGCGAATCGAAAATAATTATCTAATAGCAATTTCTATTTCAAATTAATAGTAATTTATATTCATAAGAAAAATTATGCTGTTATCAGAAACATAGCTAGAATTAAGAATTTATTTGATTTTAAATCTTCTTTCAAATGATTCATTAATTAATATAGAATGAATAAAGTCGTTTTCAATTATCTATTTAAGGAGCTAAAAATATGCTATTTAAAAACTGTATTCCTTTTTTTCTCTCCCTCTTTCATACAAAAGTAAAAAGAAGAGAGAACGGCAAAAAACTTTTACCGAAATATATCAAAAACAAATAATTGCGCCGATGTTTGATAAAACTTCTATACTTTACTGATTAATATTTCCAAATTTGGAAATATTTCTTTGATATCCTTATGCCATGTAAATTTCAATTTCATCTGCTTCGATTATTCTTTAAAGTTCACCTTCACATTTCTGCCAGGTTATTTTCTTGAGTGGATGATTCATTATTAAACGTGCAGCACATTCTGCACGTTTTGCGAGATAACAGTCCTCTTTTGAATGAGTTTTGGGAACCGAAAAGGCAGTACCTCTGTGCTTAAGGTTGTTGCCACTGATAAACTATTCTTCTTTCCCTTATAATAAGACGAAGGCGTGAAGATGAGGTTCTGCATAGAGATAAAGATTGCAGCAGTTTATCAATGTCTGTTACATCCCAGAGTGTGCCTACATCTGTGGATGTCCCTTAAGGCTGTGAACTAGACGCGTGCTCTGCTTGACAAACGACATATTCGAGTGAAAATGTTTACAGTGACTGGTGTTCAATCACTCGGAGCAATCCAAATCCACTGTGTATGCATCTATGTATTATAACATAGTATAATATATTAGATCCATACTCTTCATCTTTTAGCATAATTTGTGGGTTGGAACTTTTTATAATCATTAGTAGACAATGATCTTAGAATAGTAAGTCAGTCTGTCAGTTATTTTAATATGCAATTTAGTGCATGGAAGAGCAAATAAAAAATTGAAATGAATCCAATGATATATCACATCCAAGATCCTCTCTTAGTTGTGGAACAAGGCTTAATCTCTATGACAAGAATTCTCAAATTGAGGACTGCGAGTAGAATTCTGGACCAAAATCTTAAATATATATATGTATTAAATATACAATGTGGTCTAAAACGCTTTATCAAGATATTATTAAATTAAATTTTAAAAATAGAATATATTTTATCTATTCACAACATTTTTATGGGGCCCACAAAGTCGTGTGTGGTTCCCCAATGAAAAAAATTCAACTCGCAAAGCGTGAACAGGGTTACTCTAGATTCGGATTCTAAAACGTTGATGGCAATGTTTGAGTATCGTGTTCTGATTTATAATGCAAAAGTATATATTTTCTATTAGAACTTTTTTTATATGATGTTAATAATTATACTTTTAAGTGGTTTATTTAATAAATGCATTGTAGAAAATATCATAAAGATAATTTTTTTTAAGTAGCCTCTTGTTCTTTAATGCATATTTGATAAGACAGTCTTTACCTTCTGACATTTTAATCAAGTATAAAGCTTCATTCCTTTGGGTTAAATTTAACTAAATTATAGAGCTTCGAATTTCAATAAGTTTAAATGAATCAACTTCAACTACGAGTAAGTTCGTTCACTAATGGGTCAATTTTCCTTGAGATGATCATTGATAATGCCTAAAATTGTCGAAAGTGGAGATATTTAAAGTTTCATATTTCTACCAGATTTAGCTCAAAAGGATTAAAATATGCTACTACAAATGTCAGACAAAACTGGAGAATAATTGATAAATTCGATCTTGGCAATCAGTTCAGAATTATATTTACAGTTGTTTCAGTTAATAAAAATAACTATACTTATAATTTAAAGCCTTTTTAATCAATTGAAATATGTCCATCACAAATGATCAAAAAATTAACTTTAGATTACTAAGTGGACATCCTGTATATAAAATAGCGAGCTTCTCAAGTTACTTGATTTAATGAGAAGATATTTAATTTAGAAGTGCTGATTCTCTATATAACATTCCATACAATACTGTACACTTAGAAGATCGAATGCTCAAAATACTTTTGCTATAAATTAAATACATGTTATAATCTAATGAGTTAATGCAGAACAGTAATAAAGTGCTCCGGTTTGAAGTTTATTATATATATATATATATATATATATATATATATATATATATAATGAAATTACTGAATAGTAAACTTTTATACTTGAAGAAAATTTAAAATCCTGGATGCTATAGATGAATTTTATTTTGAAAGAGTGTTATTTAGTTGTGATACAATTTTGTATGCTGGAAAAAAACCGTTTCATTTTTATTTGTCAACACTAAAACATAAATCATCGCTGAACTAATGTGCGTCAAATAATGATTTTATTTTTATATTCAAAAAATATTCATGTTTTGCTGTTTATTAGTAGGACAAAAATGAGTATATTAGCTGGACAAATCCTGTTGATACTGCAACGTTCTGTGGTGGCAGGGTGGTTGGCTGGAATTTTAGTTGCATTTCAATTCATAAAATAATTTAAAATATTTTTACTAAATCCACTAAATTAGAGTTTTTAACATTTAGCAACGATTAGTATCTTCTAAATATGCAAGAGTTAGGTATGTCAATATTAAAAAAATATTAAAAAACTGTGATTACATCAACATATACATCTCATATCCGTGAGCTCTCAAATGTTCTAAAATTCGAAACACAAGGCATGAAATTGAATATTTATTAATAATTTTTTTTTGTCTTTCAACGTGTAATTATTGAAGATATAAATATCCTTTTCGTCGTATTTATACCAAAACATTGAAGGATTTATACAAATAAAACTATAACATATCATTAGTATGTTTTCATTAGTACAGTTTTATAATCAAAAATATTAAGAATCGGAAATAAACTAAAAGCTCTGAATTAATAGAATCAAAGCAAAAACAATGTTTAAAAAATATTCGTGGATTTAATAAAGCCTTACTTTTACGTTTCCATTTTCAAAGCTAGAGCAGATCGAGATTGTGTATTTAGTAATTTGACCAGTATTTGAGGAGATTCAAATGCCACCCACTGGAACTTCCACAGAACGCCAGCTGAATACGACTTAGAATCGCAATCCGAATTATCCTAATAATAGCTGATTGCAACTATAGTAGTCATATCTTGGTTTAATGGGCGAATCAAAGCAGGGCGTCTTCTGGAACCGTAAACTCTTAAATAGGATGCTTCAGCTAAATAAGCTAAATTAATATATTACCACCAATTCAGATTTCAGACACTAATAAAATACAAAAACCAAAATTAAAGGTATTCCGAACACAGTATAAAAGAGTCCCCCAATTAACACTATTTGAATATGCCACTATTCGTGCATTAAAGTGTTGGCACCATTATCTTAAATGTTAGTTGGCCGGTAAGGAACTTTATACAATAAAACAAAGTGTTAACGCATGATTAGAATCAACTAAAAAACAGGTTGTTTTTCTCTTAAAATTCTGATATTTTTATTGTATTGTAAAGTACAAAGGATTAGGTTATGTACGGAATAATACACAGGGCAAATGACCTTCACGGCTTTGCTGGCACATGCTTGATCTTTTGAAAAAAAATTTCATGCCATTTTGCATAAATCTGACGGAATTTCATTGATACACAGCAGAATTTTCTCATTCAATGCCCTCATGCTTTTGGGTAAGCATAGATCTTTGACTTCAAATAACCATAAAAAGAAATCCAATGGTGTTAAATCCCACGATCTAAGCCAATTCTCAAATTTTTGAACTGCGTCCACCACTTTCATTATTTTTGAAATACTGTTCAACAATGAATATTGTTAAACAACGTTGCTCTATCGTTTAATTCTCCACCTTTACTAATCCTAAGCCATCACCTATTAAATTTTTTTATAGAATT
Source organism: Argiope trifasciata (assembly GCA_026543055.1). NCBI lineage: Eukaryota > Metazoa > Arthropoda > Arachnida > Araneae > Araneidae > Argiope > Argiope trifasciata. Next base: position 4,486,949 of record JAPMOQ010045993.1, read on the forward strand.
GCTAGAACTCTAATGTCCAAATAATGGCAAATTAAAATCCTGTGTTAATTTTGAGACAGCTTTTAAATCTTAATCACGATATTAGTAATTCAATATCAACTCATGTTTCCACATTTAAAATTAATGCACGATTATAAGGACAGCTTTTAAAGCAACGCGTTAGATTGTGTATGTGTAAAATCAGTTGTATAAGAAAAGTTATTTCCGTTTTATAATAGAAGACGGTAACTGCTAGGTTTATATCATACATCGATTTCCTAAAGTTCTTTACTAGTCTAATGTTGTAGAGTGTACACTCTTTTTTAACCCCCATTTTCATCTTTCCATAGCCTGTTCTTCGAAATCCAATATACTGCTTGAGCAGAAGAGACTATCTCCGATATTAAAATGACTTTGAGTTCTACATCGGGAAAAATGTTCTTTCATTTATATAAAAAGACTACACAGAGAAATCACGCGACTCTGTTTTATCTAATTACCGGCTGTAATAGTTCCAGACAGCAACTCAACTCAACATCGTTAGGGCAGAAACTGGCAATGTTAAAAGGGGACATTTTTGTTGTCCTGCTACTCAACTCACCGGTTAATTCCACAGTTTTATAAGAAACATTTCGCTGCCTCTACCTAAATTAGGATATGCAGCTTTTGGCTACATCTATATTTCTGATGACGTAAGACATAATTTCAGAATTAAATTGGGATCAATTTCAGTCCTTGTTTCCAAAGTATCCGTCCATATTGTCATAAATATAAAAGACTGAATATATTACAGAAAAGAACATCACGATAATGAAATACAAAAATTAATGTAATAAGTATACGTGAGAAAGGAAAGAAAATAGTAAATTTTGTCAAAAATCTTATGACTAATTCTGATATATATAATATTTCAAAATAAATAATTTAAAGTTTATGTGATTTAGTTAAGAATTTCAAATCCATCTTAAAAAAGTTTGTTTTAGTTCGCTTAAGATTACTATATATTTCTGACAACAGAGGAAATATAATATCAATCAGTTTTATGAAAATGTAATGAAAGTATTGGCAATCATAAGTAAATCTGTATTTAAAAATTTGAAATATGTACCGATTACTTACTTATATTTATAATTTTTAAGAATTATGAGGAAAACTTCTAATCGAAATTAACTACAAAGATATTATTTAGTTCAACTTAAGAAACTCAAAGACTAGTAACCCATTATACATTTCTTATAAATAACATATAAAACAATATTTAAAGAGCAAAAATGTTATCAATATAAACTTCTTAAATATAAATTTAAAAGAATTCATGATTAAAATTTTGAAATTAACATCTGATGGTCATTTCTTATTTCATGCAAAAAAAAAAAAAAAAAAAAAAAAAGATTTAAAAAGGATATTTCTACAAACGAAAAACGACATAGCAAGCGAAAGTTTAAAATAAAAACTCAAAAAAATGTAAAGCTTTAGTGTTTATAGGAATTATCAGTCTAGAGAGAGTTTTTTAATAAATTAATTATTTTCTGTTTTATGATTCAAATAATCCCTTAGTCACACAAATTAATTCTGTTACGACAAACTGTGAGAAATTAGTAGTAGATTTGCATTTATGGATTTTAATGCAGCTACAAACAATACTAACCAAAATATCAAATTCATTTTTCAGAGACGAAAGTAACTAATTCCCTTTATAGTTTTATATTAATTAGACTCCTTCCAAAAATATTTAATATAGAAAAGAATAATGAAGTATTTTCCTATTAAGTAATAATTTATGATAAATAATATAATATCATAAATTAATATCATAATTATGATATTAATTTATGATAATACTATCATAATTATGAATGATAATTATGATATTATTTAAAATTAAATGACATGCATCTAAAAAAAACAATCAAAATAAAAGAATCAGCATTTACAGAATTACTTGTTGCTAAGATTCGTGGAATGGTATTAATATACACTGATGGGGAGGGTGGATGATGCAATACAAAGAATACGAACGCCTAAAATAACATCCCCAATATGGTTGCAATCATCGCCACAAAAAGAATAAACCAAAAGGAAACAAACTTTCTCCTTCATCAGAAACCTTCCTTTTCCCCCTGCATTCCAACGCTTCCAGATTCCTTTTCTGCTGATATTGATGTTTCATTCTTTTGTCTGCGTCTTTCGAATGTTTTATTTTCGCTCCATGAGGGTGTAGTGTAGCTGATCAGTATGTGGTTCCACTGCAGACTTTCAAACTCGCGTTACTATCCACACCTGCCTCTCGCCTCTTTTATTTATTTTCCATTGCTGGCTTTGCTTGTTTTTGTTTCTTTCAGTGTCTGCTGAAAGAATTCACGCATCGGCAAGAAACTCAAACAACGCTTCGGAACATTAGTTCACCGAATTCGAACGCTATGAACTGTCGGCTATCTGGAAATAGTTAAATAAAAAGGTAATGTTCTTTTAACTGCAGTTATATAAACTTTTCTTTCCATAAAATGATTTTTTAATGCAGAGTTAAAGAAAGTAAAACTAGATTAAATATCTTTTTGGGGGGGGGGCTTTTTCTTCAGATAGACCATGTTTTTCCACTTCGATGCTTCTTACGTAATTAATAATCCAATCTTGCGTTATACCAATCAATAAAGTTTTGTTAAACATTTCGTTAACGCTGTTTCCAACGAAAAATACATTTCGAATGAAAGTAATATCAAAAACTGTTTATATATTATATATTTTTAAAATGCAAACTGCCAAAATAATTGCATGAAGCGAAATAGAAAGGGAAGTATCTCAATACTAGCATTGTTCTAAAAATAATAAAAGATACATATTGAATGCTTAAATAAACACCTCTTGTAAATGATTTATGAATAAGTAATTTCAATTTCAATCATCTGCAAAACATTTTAAAAACTCGCCATTGATAAAGAGGCATGATTTTTTAAAGGCTTCGAACACTTTATGCATATTATAAACCAAAATTTTACAATTTATTAATAGAACTGTTTCATTTAACTTAAATTTCATATAATTAGATTGAAAATGCAAGATTAATTTATAAAGTTATTTATTTAATCAACAATTATTTAATTAATTAATGAAAGTGAAGATTTAAAATCTTTAAAACTACATAAAGTGATAACTATAGTTTACGAGGAAATACGCTTTTTTAAATAACATTTGATTAATATCTTATAATATGGATATTTTTTAAATAATGCCTTTTCCTGATCAGTTTGATAGCAATGACCGTTAAATACAATAATCTAAGTGTTTTAGTAATGAGGTAAAAAAATCTGCAAAACTCATAATGTAAATGCTATGTACAGAAATTATATAATTCCAGTAATATAAATATAGTAAATATAAGAATTAGTATGTAATATAGTATATATAGTACAGGAATATATATAGTTTGGGAGCCAAAACTTTTTATAAATAATTTTACGATATATCTTTGACACATAATTTGCTTACAAAAATGCAGTAAAAATTACAATTTCTTTAATGTTTGCATCCTTAGATCATTTAATTTCCAGAAAAGTGCTTTTATCTAAACTTATTTTTAATTATAATAAAAAAGAATATACTATTTTGTACTCGCATGTGCGCCATAATGTGTCTGTGTATCAACACTTTGTAAATTAAATCAGTTTTTCTTGGAACTATAACATTCAACACATATATCCCTTGGAATATGAAAATGTGCATTTCGGAATGATTATATTTCAACTTTTAATTAGAATTCCTTCTAAAAACAACTCGAAATTCTGGGACCTTTTTTCAATAACTTCCGAAATATTATGTTACAAAACACATTATTGGATTCTTTGGAAATTCTAAAAATTTTCATTCCAATTAGCTGTAGTTAAAATTTTCTTTATATTAAAAAAAATTTTTTAAGAATATTTTTAAAGAAAAATAAAAAGACATGCCATAATTCTAAATGAATATTTAACATATATAACAAATGATAATAAAAAGGAATAAGAATTCTAGAAGAACAGGAAAATCATTAATAAAAATCCCTATTATAAGTATATGTATGTATATAATCCAAATTATTATTGATATTAAAACAAAAAATAATGTTAAATGCAAAGCAGTAAAATTTAACTTTTGCTGCTAATGCAAATTATTATTGGCAAAGCATATTTTAGAAATCCAATTATATATTAATTTAATTATGCGAAGAATCGGTGAAATGTTTGTATTTATATTTAAAATAGTGCTAAAAATGTAGAATTTCAATTTTTTTAAATAAAAAATTTGATTAAATTGTTAAAAGGTTAGAATTGCTAGCAAGTATCGATTTTTTTAACGAATTTTATAAAGTAATCGTTGTTTAAAAGCTGTTATAAAGCAATCGTTGCTTCTGCTGAAGAATATTAATAAAATTAGCAAAAATGACATAAAACTTTTTAAATAAAATTATATATCTATCAAAAATCGAAATTAAAAAAAAACTCTGAAAAAAGTTTTTAAGACCATGTAACGTAAAATATTTCGTTGAAAATGTCAGAGATCACTATTCCTGGAGAACCAAGTAGTCTCCAAAGTCAGATTGAATTAAGTAGAATTAATTTACTATTAATTCAAAAACTAATACAGTATATGATCGTTACAAAATTTTATCGCATATTTATTTAAAAATTCTGATATGTGGACTGTAAATTAGGCATTATCAGTATTTTGCTAAAAAGTGTGTTAGCTTTATCCAGTTTTCTTAATGATTTAATCTTGAATTTAATAATTCTTGCCTGTAAATAATACGTTTTTATCATCAGAATGGAGTTTATGGTATTAAGATTTATGAAAAGAAATAAGCGCTGATATTAAGTTATACCCAACTAATCTACGTAACTATCCAAGCCAAAACAAACAAAAGTAAATTACTGTCTGTTTCTCGTCAATGACCTTTGCACCTGTACGACGAAATCTTTTAAAGAAAAAAAATATCAGTTTTTCCCTTATTACTTGTTGCTGAATTTCAACAATCGTGCCTTCCTTTCTTTTTGAAAGAGACGCCGCAACATTAAGGTACTTTACGCCTAAAATAGCTTTCTTCCTACGGCAATGATCTCCACTTCGTGTTCATTTCTCTTCCTTTCAAAAACGGAAGAAAGAGAAAACCAGAGCAATTGTCTCTTTTTCCAAAGTTTTTAGCTTTTTTCCCACTGCTACTGATGTTTCTTTTCTTGATTTTTTGCTTTCTACAATCTTTATATTGTGATTGGAGTGCGGATGTTCTACACTGATGAGAGTGTGGCTCTTAAGGAAAGTTTCAAATTTATGTTCACATTCACAATTTCTCTTTAACTTTCCTATTTACAAATCATTGTTGTTGTTTTCATTCAAAGAATGATTTGACACATATTCTAGATTAGTTTAGTTATATTAACGTCTCGTTGTAAAACAACACTACGGCTATTTTGGGACGAACCTCGTCATTTTGAACCACGATCAGATGACGAGGACGACATCTGAGCTGGCACCTCACCCCCTTTCCACGTCACACCAGTGAGATGACATTTGGCCAGACAGATTTAACTTGCAAGAGATCCCCTTACACGACTGTTCTACGGTGGAATCCAGTCTCGAACCTGAAACCCTCAGGTTCGAAGCCGAGACCTTACCACCAGGCCACCGCTGATACATATTCTAGAAGACACTGATGAATGCCCTTTTTTGTGGAATGAATTCTGTAAAATGTACTTTATATGAAAAAAAGTTTAGTAATGCTGTATTTTTTCCTTACAACTTCACTTTTAGGAAATTATCATGAAACTTGTAATATATAATGCGTATATAAATTATATTTTATAACGAGTAAAAAAATTATAATACTTACAAAGGTATGCGTAAGTAATATTACATATGTATAAAATGTTAAAAGAAACATTTATGGACTTTTTTAATGACTTTATTCTTCATAATTTCAATGAAATAGTCTAATTTTCAGTGTTTGTCTAAGTTATAGAAAACACTGTGTAGAATTGAGGATGGGAAAGAGAGAAGCAGTGTGAAAGCATTCGGAGCTTATGTAATTTTTGAAAAGAATTTGTCAACTCGAAATTTTGAGTCCGTAAGGAAAATAATAGCGCGAGCAATTCAAAACTTAAAGTTATCGTGTTACCGGGAATTTTAATGATTAGAACATTATGCTAAGATCATAGATTAATATTCACAGCGCAAAACTTTATAAGTTTTCACAATATATTCTATTTTTATTATATTTTAGACGAAAAATTATTTACGTTAGCTGATATTTGTTTTATGGCATGCGAATTATTTATAGTATTTACTGAACTAAGGAATATGAAAAACTAAATCAATTTGCATAAAAAAGGCTCCAAAATGTAGGTACAGCATATCTTCACAAATAGTGAACATCATGGAGGTTGTTTTGTGTTAATAGAGTTATTAGCATGATTTTTCATTTATTTTAGTTAGTTATTTAATTGTTAATTAGATGCCATGTTGGAAGAAATCATTATCAAAGTTATTGTTGATATAGTGTTATTTAGAATATTTTTAAAAAATACTTTTTCTTTTCAACTTTATTTAATAATTTTGTCATGTTTTTATACAACTCCGATTAATCAACATAACAGTGGGGAGACATTTCAGAATAAGCCTATTTCAGTGAAATTAGGAATGTTTATTACTATCTTGCATCTAACTATAGGACATAAAAAATTACATTTTTGAATTTATAGCTGATACATTATTTTTGTCCACTAAAATCTCTTTATCCTACATTAACATAAAAGCGGCGACAACAGTTGCCGCAAACTTTGTGTCTAAATATACGAAAATGATCCGGCGTTCCAAGATGAGATATTTTAAAACTCCACCTGATGTCAAGCAAGTAAATTTGCATTCCTTTCTCGATATCAGTGCTCCATACGAGAAAAAGGCCAATATAAGTAGTAAAAAATATTTTATTAAGTACTCAAAGGCTTTGAAGCCATAAATCTAAGAACAAAACATTCAACATTATTTGAAACAAACTTTTTCAACACGTTACATTGCCACCTGGTTTCAAACAACTGAACTAGCATTCCTATCTCGAAAATGGTGCCATACAACGGGAATAAAGATAATTTCGAAATTATAAAACATTTTTGATTAAGAAAACAGTTTGTGAACTGTAATGCTAAGAAGAAGAAAAAAGATGTACATTTGCACAACTGTATACAAAAGTACAAATGTATGCTTGAACGCGATTTTTCATGCATATGAAATAACAACTGGCTACATCAGGAGAAAAGATAATCTTTTGAACGAAATAAATGCCTATCCGAAGGCATAAACGTCAGGGTAGGCTTAAAAAAGTATTTGTCGATAATTATTTATGTTTAATTTCCAATCCTTTTATGGCTTGGGAGTGCTGAAAATGCAACCAAAAATGCACTTTGTACATATTTCGTTCATATGACTATTACTCTCTAGGAGTCTTTTCGTACTTAACCGAAAATGTCCTGTAAATTATGTTAGATTTTTATCCTGTATCTTAAAAGGTTTTCGAAATTATAAAGAGATCATTCATCAGGTGACTCAGTAATTGAATTTACTGAAAAGAAGACGGTCATTTTATTTTATTAAAAGTTTGTGGCAATATTTGTCACTATTTTCAAATTAATACAGGATAAAAAGGTTTAAAAGGGCACTCTGTATATTTAATAATAGTTTAAAGCATATGAAGTGATAATTTAGAAAAGTATTAAAAAATTAAACGTGTCTTACAAATTTTTTCTATAAGAGAACTCATCTTCATAATTTTTTAAGGACACAAACAAGCATTTAATCATTGTAAGAAATTTTGGGCGACCTAAAATGACAATTATATCCTTGCAGCCTAATGCATATTTAACAATTTTAAAGGTGTTTCGGATTAATTTCTTTTAAAGAGGTTTTATTATTTTGCTACTGTATCTAGGATGTGATCATACACATTAAATATTTATGCATACGCTGCGTTGAGTTCATTTTTTTTTTACTCGGTTATGCATCAAATAAGAAATTAAAAACTTTGATTGTTTCCTTGCTTAATGGAATGCATTTTAATTTTGAAAAACTAATTTTTCTTCTGGAACTTCTATAAAATGCATTCAATATTATTATTAATTCAAAGCGTAAATGATAATTAAAAACATATCCTTCCTTCCTCAGCATAAATTTTAGTTAGTTTTGAGAATGTAAGTTAAAAAATATTAGATAATTGTATTTTAATTTCTTCAAGTTTTAGAAATGTAATATTCGTCATTTTTATGAATAAAAACTCAAATACTTTTCCCGTATGGTATAACTCAATAAATTTCGACTAATTGATAAAAAATATATAATATGTGTGAGCAGACTTCATGATTTGTTTATTAAAAATAAATACTTCGCTTATTTCTTCTTTGATACGAATGTATTCACTTCTTATGAATATATGAACAAAATTCCACATACCATTATAACAAGAATTAAGCTAAAATTTACGTCGACATTTTGTACCAAAGAAAAATGCCAAGAAGCAAGAAATACTAAATAAAAACAAATAGATAGTTCAAAAAGATATAGTCTCGTATTTTGTAGAGCATTTAAAACGATATTTATGTGTGAATCTCAGTGACATTTATTGCAACCATTTTTTATCTACAGTACTAGAACAAGCACTGTCCAAGATTTATTTTTTTCTAAGCAATTTACTGGCATTTATAAAACGCCTTCAAGTGAAATTTTTGTTCAAATATAACCTGTAGTAAAATAAAATGATAACTAATGGTATATTTGTATCACTTTCAGGTAATTTGAAATGTAATTCAGAAAGAAAATAAATTATCATTCAGAAGGTTGTTTCAGGCGATATATTTGTTTACAGTTTATATTTTCTTTTTATTTTGAAGTTCCTTCCTGAACTTGAAGTTGAATCGTATGATATGTTCAGAAAATAAGACATTTTTCAGATTACCTCTTCCATCAAAGCCAAAATGACTGACATTTGATTTTTGAAAATATATATATAAAATGCTGTATAGTTCTACGAAATTTAATGGTCTTATAATGTAAAAATGACTTATTTTTTATATTTGAACTTCAAACACTTCAACTATTTATTCAAACTTTTCAACTATTTATTCACGAACATCTTATTACGTTTCAACTATTTATTTTGTATCACTATTAAAAAGTTCCTGTCATTCATTTTAATTGATTGTGGGTGGATTGGAGACTCAGTGATGACTTATCACATTACTTTAGTTTA
>JAPMOQ010045993.1:4505753-4522213 GCA_026543055.1 Argiope trifasciata
GTCTTTGCTATGAAAAATTAGAAATACAAATGAGACAAAAAGAATATATTGGGAACAAGGGCTGATATATGGCTATAACAGCCGAAATTATAACTTCAAAAGTGCTCAAAATTCCCTTAAAAGTGCAGTTCTCAAAAAGGAAAACTAAACCACAGGACCCAGACTGACGTTACAAATTTCTGACTTGTTAATTTGCTGATGTATGTCACACAAATGCTCTTAATGTAATTTATCAATCTTATTTTCAGTTAGTAATCTCATTTTCCTGTAAGTTCACCCACAATCAGCATATGTTTAAGTATTCTTATTCCTTGCAGCTAGTCATTACTTCACTAAAAATTGAACAGAGTCGGTAGGATATGACACAAATACGATTCTGTCTGGAGATATCTGGATGGTTTGTCGTCTCCTTCTTTCTTTTAAAAGTTTTTCTTTTTTTTTCCTTCCGTTCATTCTGAGGTCATCCAAATGGTTAATTAATTTAGCGCCATAGGCACTGGAAGCACAGGATGACTTTATATTATACTATATAAAGTTACCGAAGTCATATAATTTTTTAACTAGAAAATAGTATCATAAATATAAAAGACAGTTGCTACCGAAGACATTTTGCTACGAAATTCAGTAAAATAATATAACGTATCAAAAAGAAGTTCGGCATATTTAATGGGATGGAACTTAACAACAGCACAACAACGAAATAGAATCCATGGCAACATTATAAATTACAAAGGATGGCAATAGAATATCAAATAGGATGAAATTTGAACAACAGTTCTTTCGAGTATTTAGAGATATTCCAGGCATGACTTTTAAATTATTCATACAACTGGTGATATTCATACAACTGGATTATTGCGCTATCATGAGTTTTTAACCTGTGTTGTTCTCTTTATCTGGTACAGCTATAACTGCAAAACAACGAAACAGAGAATGCCAACATTATTTTTACCTGAATATTGGATATCTATTATCATATTACCACAGAATGGTAATATTACCATGTGAGTGCTCATATTACCACATAATATGGATATTTGCCAATTTATAATATTCCACGATAGTAATCTTTTGTTTTTTCTGTTACAGTGCTAAATAATTTTTTTCTAGTTATCTTTCTCTGCGCTTGAAAATATGTAAAATAATGCATTATATTATAACTGTACATTATTGCAGCAATCTGTTGTTTTTGAGTGATATATCCATAAAACTTATAATCAAATCTTAGTGGCTATCTTTTGAGCATTCAATAATTTCTTGAGACGGTATGTGATCCACTTATTAATCCATAAATAATTAAAAATGTCCTCATACATATGCTGAATCTTCAAAATTATACATTATTAAAATCTGATATGATTATATTTAACATTTAGTTCTTCTGTCTTGTTCCCTTTAAGAATTGTTTGTCATTTATATAAAAAAAAATTGAATTTTATATCAGAATTTTTTAATTCCGTTGTTCTATACTATATTTGTTGAAATATCTGCACAAATAGAATCTTTTTATCAAGAATTATATTAAGGGGAAATTTATTTAGCTGTCTGCTGAGTAAAGCTTATAAGTGAAAAGATTCGATTAACTCGAGCCATTTTACTTTTTTCACCCATTATATTCTTACCTTTAATTCATAATGAGGTAAGTTTTAACCCATGCTTTATATATTTGCCATTCCCCTCATGGTAAATGAAGCAATTTTTTCTTTGAATCATTCGTTTCTGAGCATAATTTTTTCTCCTTTATCAGTATGGAATTAGAAGGAATTACTACGTCGTTATCCTGGCACAAGGGTAGCGTGTCTTTCCCGTGATCTGGGAATCCCGGTTTCGGGTCCCAGTTTAGACATGGTTGTCCTTTTCTTGTTTTCTATCTATGAGCTATGTGAATGTACTCCTCTTAATAATAGAGGATGTGCAAGCGAATGTGTTTGTTTTTCATCTTCATTTGAGCTGGAAGTCAGACTTCTGCCTTGGGTTCTCTATCTTTACGCTCAGAAGCTACTACACCCCTTTCCGTGGTAACACGGACACTTAATTTAAATCCATTTTCCTGCTGATAAGATAGCAATCAAACTACCTAACAGATGCTTGCTTGTATGCATTTAAAGTCCAGTTTTTCACATATTCCTCATTTTTTTCCATTAGATTATGTATTAACTGTTGCTTACACTAAAGATCTCCAAGATAAGAAATGCTCGGAAGGGGTTATTTACTCACTAAAAGGTCGGTAATTAACCTACTTAGATAGACCCTTACAAAGATGATACATTCTATTGTTGAGTGAATAGGAAAATAAATAAGCAATCAAATCATAACTTACCAAATGATCTTGGACGAGTAGTAGCTCAGAATAAAGAAAAAACGAAGATGAATTTTTAGATTATAAAAATATACAATTCAGACAAAATGGCAAGAATTTTTACCATATTTTTTTGTCTCCGTAAAAGTTTTAAATGGAAATGTCATTTTTCTGTAAAAATATGTCTTGCTGCCTTATAATAATCACAATAAATAATTATTCTTCCTCATAATATGGGGTACTGTGTATTGAGTTCTTTTTATATAATCAAAATGTTTATTATTCACTTTCAACTTCGACAGACTATTTGCAACACATAAAAGATACCAGTATTAGACCCATTTTAAAGATAAATCATTTTGTGCGAATTATTTCTTTTCTTGAAAGAAACTTTAAAATAAGTTTAATTATTTATTAAGAGAGGAATAAAATATTTCTTGAAAACATTTTACAGGAATAGAATTGAAATCAATCAATCATCACAGCTTCTTAGCACCAGATAGATAAACGGTATCTATATTGATAAGAAGAAAATGGTGCAGAAAAATTAATTTTTAGATTTTGTTGTATTTGTAAAACAAACTCTGTTGCGACTGAAAAAAGAATTTAACTCATTGCCATTTTGCAAAAGTTTAAGAACATTTTTCCAACAAGTGGTAATAATCTTGCTTTTCGGTCAGCTAAAGGTAAATGCTCATAGATTATTAATAATACTCTAAATTAAAAGAAACCGCTTTGTAAGAAATTCTTTGATTCAATATAAACATTTTTCTTCAAAATTTTTAGTTTTAATATTTTGTTAAATTTATTTTCAAAATTAAACCATACGTTTTCTGACATACGAGGAATATTATCTGGAATTATTATACGAATTTTTTTTTATTTTGGAGGAGCAATGTACAGACGCGTTTCAAGTGTAAAAATGCGATGAAAAAGGATTTTAACTATATAAACATTTCAACATTTATAAAAATATCAATTACAAAGCAACTTGCAAAACACTAAAAAAAATTAATAATTTTAAAAAGGGAATGACTCAGTCTTGTTTCAGTCATTCATCTTAATCGTTATTTGTAGATTAATTAAGGCTGCTAATAGCTTCCAAATGCGTCATTAATATATCTGAGCCACATCAAATTAATCATTGTCAAAGGAAAAATGAGCGACGAGAAAAAAAAACTTTTTTAAATTAAAGTTTTTTTGAAAAAAAGGAAAAAAAGGTTAACGTATAAAAAGAGCATAAATAAGAGTAAAGAATAAAGAGTAAAAAATAATTCAACATTCAATATCAATTCAATTATCAATTTCCGATTTTGAAACTGTCATTTACTTTCATTTTCTTTTATTTAGGTTGTGAACCTGACATATATATCACGTTATGCTTTATTTATTTAAAGCTATTTCGACATGAATTGATTTTCTTTATATACAATCTGTAGCTTATTTAATAGAATAAAATAATTGAATTAATATTTTAACTTAATTGCTATTAAGAATTAACATGTTCGAGTAAATGAAGTTAGCTTAGATGAATAGTGTGTTAATGCTTACTAATCTCAATTGGAGACTTTATTCAAGTAACTAAACTTTACATCTGTTCCTATCCACAAAAGGAAACGACTCGAATCTTTTAGATTTAGAAATAAGAATAAGATAATTCTGGAACAAACGATAAAAAAGAGAAAATAACCGAATAACAAAATAACTTTTAGGCACCTTGACTGCAGTCAAATTCGAAATTACAAACTGTAATTTTGATCTATGTAAATGTATATTCAAAAAATATTTAAATATGAAACTGTAAATTCTGTAATAAGGTAAATATGTAAATTCTGTAAATTCTAATGCTATGAATGATCTCGGTTCATAGCATTCAACTGAGTCCTTCAGTCCATGCCAAGTTAGAATAAGTTTCGTTGCAATATTTAGCACATATTTTTGTTTAAAACGATAGGGCTGTATATGTACTTTGCTGATTTTTTTTTTCACTTTTACCCCATTATTTCAATGTATTCTAAATTACTTTGAGAGAATGAAACTTTGAATCATGAAATTATATTGTGAAATATTTAGTGAAGCTTATTGCTTTTAATTAAATTTTGTTTCTAATACTTAATTTGTTTTGCCCATAAAACTTTAGAGGAAAAACATATTCGTCTTGTGTTTACAACTCCAAAAATTATTTATCGCATTCATTTAACATCAAATATTTGGACAACAGATGTTTTGGATATCGAGGCATTACCCTGCGAGATATTTTTCTATGGAATATCTCTAAATCCCGAATGCTCGTATCTCCAGAACGAGGGAGAGATGAAATTGAAATAGATTCGGGTAAATTTACTTTCAAGCGAATTGATGGGAAGGAAATCGCACTGAAAGGATTCGGAATGGATTTATAAAAGCAATCTGGAAATTATTTTTGCTCCTTTTCAAAAGAAGTCACATCGATAAAATAAGTCGGGCACAGTTAACATGCATTAGATCAACAAGATTGGAACAGATTGCTTCTTTTGAGATCATGATGAATACAAAAGAATCATCTTTTCTGAGAAATTTCAACTGAAGTAAGATTTCAAGAAGCTTTGAGATAAATTTAATCTAGTATTACATGCAATTATCTTTTCTGTTGATGAAAAATTCATTTATCAAAAAGCAGTTTTGAGCTATCTTGTTTTTTCCTTAAATGTATAGTGTAGGTTTGACTTGTACTCATAAATTATGAATAATTTATTGAGTAAAGTTTTTAGAATGGAGTAACTGCTAGCCAAATTGTTAGAACATCAAATTGCAATATATTGTATTGCAATATACAGTTAGCTCGTGAGGAATCCCAAAATATTGAAATGTAATAAATTATTCAACATAATATTCCCTCCATCATAAGTGAATTTGATCACAATGCATTTATATGCTGAGGGAATATTCTATTAATCACTCTGACAAGTTTCAAAATTATGGGAGTGTGCATTTGATAACAATGCATTTATATACTGGAGGGAATATTCTATTAATCAATCGGGCAAGTTTCAAAATTATAGGATATTGCATTTGATCACAATGCATTTATATGCTGGAGTGAATATTCTAGTAATCACTCTGACAAGTTTCAAAATTATGGGATTGTGCATTTGATCACAATAGATGAAATGTGCATAAAATTCATAAACACGTTGAATATATAAAATTATCGAGTTTCGTCCAACTAACTCTTTCACAAAGTCAATGAAAAATTATCCAATCAAAAACAAGAAGTATTAAAAAATATTTTTTTATAGGTTGAAGTATTCCAAAATGTAATGCGAGTATTTGAAGTAATCAGTTATCGAACTCATAACTCTTCTCCCTGATCATGGAAACTTGTTCAATCAGAAGAAAATAAAAAGTAGTTTTATAGATAGAAATATTCAAATAGAATGCGGTTATCAAAAATAATTGGGTATCGAACTCATAACTTTTTCATTAAGTCATGGATACGATCCAATCAGAAAAAAAAAAAAACTGGAAAATGAATTTTTATGGGCATAATTCCCCAAAAGGAAAAGCTTTCATATTATATTTATTAATATAAAAATCCTAGCTTCGCGGCTACATAATGAGATTTTATAAGGATTAGCAAAATAATATTTGAAATAAACAATTACAACCTAAAAATTAATATAGGATTACCTCATGAACTAAAAGATTCAATGTTCACCAAGCCACTAAAGGCAGATTTCGGTAATCCTATTTGGCGATACGTTAAAGTCTTGGCGATTAAAAAGAATTCTCGCTACAATTCCATGTACTTTAAATCAGTTACGTTGCTAAATTATAGATGTTATATTAGTTGAATTAAATTTAAAAATATTTCAAGTAATTCACAACAAATCTTTACTTTATGTAGATAATGTTTGTCCGCTACCCACTCAATCTACCTAGTTGCCTGTTAATTACGAATCTCTAAGATTAAACATGCAATGATCTGTGTTTGTTTGAAAAATATTCACTATAACAGATTCTAAATTGGAATTTTTTAATTTCTATAATACTTAAATATTCCATCGATCAATGATATCGCAATTCGCTTAAAAAACAGATAGAAAGTATGGGAGAAGTCAATTACTAAAAATGTACCTCAGATTTTTTACAAAGGTGTGATAGTGCTTACACTATACTTAAGTGATTTTTGTTCCAAAAACTCAAATATAAAAATACTTAAATCCGATTAAATAATTTGCTATAAAATTCCAATGTTTTAATAAACTAAGTCTAAAGAATGCAATAATGTAGTAAGAATTGCCGTATTTTTTTATTATAACTTTAATAATAAAAATAGTTTAGCAATAAGATAACTGGTATGGGATTTACGTTTTAAATGGAATTGAGATTTAATTATCTTTTAAAGTTTTTGTTCTATAAATATTTAGTGTAGAGTCACAGCATTTCTCTTTAACAACGCAACATAACTTTATATATTATCATATCATTATCTAAAAACAACAGTGGTAAAGCGTTCTTAGCATAAAACAATGACGTAACATTTCCACTGCAAAGGATGCATTTGTTTGTTGGAACGATATAGAGTATTATAAAAACCAAACAAAAGCTTCGTTTCTGGCTGTTCACCATTCGTGAAGAAACCACGTCATCAAAACAATTCACGCCTTAAGCCTTTTTCCTGACAGTTCGCAGTCCCAAATATGTATTTTGCAGATTTCACAGTTTCTGCAAATCGCTCAATCCTTTGCAATGCCAGAATTCCGAAGAATACTGAAGCAACTTCTATTGAAATTTTCAAGAAATACTATTGAAAAATGGATGGTAAGAACAAAGAAAGTTCAATCTCCAGTTTTCTTCTTAGTATTATTTAGTATTTTTATGGATATTTTCTCGGTATTTGAGAAAATAAATACCACACTAGCCATCAATTCTTTTAAACACAGTCTTTTGTAGTTGAAAATAAAGGTTGGAATGGTTTGTTTAGTTATACTAACGTCCCTTTTAAAAGCAACTCTTGACTATTTTGGAACTTTCTTAGTAATTTTGAACCCCGTTCAGATGTCGGAAACAAAACCTGAACTTGTAACGCCTCTCAAAACTTCCAAACCACACCACAATGGAATCTGAATCCGACGAATTTAACACGATTGTTCTTCAATGAAATCGAGTCTCGAACCTGAAACCCAGCTGTTCTGAAGTTGAAATTTTACTAACAGGTCCCCGCGGCCCTTATGGAAAGAACGGGAATCAAAATCAATAGCGAAACGTATAAAAGTGAAAACCATTACCCACATATTTTTGGGAAAGGAAATAAATAATTTGTTTGCAGATTTGAATATGCATAGCAAAAGAAAGTCTTCATAAATTAAAGAATGTTCGATAGAGAGAAATACCACTTAAACTATAAATGTAATTAAAACAAAAATAAAGGTTGCGATAACATACCTTATAAAAATTATATTTATCTCCTTTTTATTTATACACATGTTTAGCATAATTCCATGTCAGAGTTTTAAGCTTTCAAAATATTCTCTTGAACTTGCACGCCATTTTATACCTACCTAACAAAGCACATTATTTATTTATGAGAAAATGTCTCATTATACCGTCTTTCATAACATAATTCAACCATGAAGACATCCAAAGTACTTGAATGCTGTACTTAACTATATCGCTATCACCACTCAACGTTGATGATAACCTGAGGGCATAATTCTTGGAATAACGGAGTGTGAATCCATAATCGTGAATTATTATAACTATTAGGCTATAGAGAGCATGCAACACCAATTTGATATTCGACATTAACTAGTTAGATGTGAATTTTGATAAGATTTCATATACTTGTAAATTTTCTACATGCATGCAATCATTAGGCTTCTTCATAATGAAATATCACTTGGACACTTGTCCTTTCGTATTTATATATCTGCGTATTCTTATGAAAATTGGAAGGCTAAAGTTGACTAGACATAAATTATAATTTAAGAAATATAAAAAAATTAAGAGTAATATTTCAATAATTAAATAACTTGACTATTTTACAAACCTTGACTGTAGCTTTAATCTTATTCATACAATAAGTCCCAGCAATAACACTAAATTTTTATTTTATAACAAATGCAGCCTATTGATATCAGATAATTTAATATATGTTAACCTTTACTACATCTTAGAATCAAAAACAATATTAACACTTTGGTGAGGATAATGATTCGCAATACAATTTTCACTTCTTCATTAATATAGGGCATGGATTTTAAAAAGTGTCTAATCTTCTAATATGTCCGAATATGGATTTAGTAATTAATCAAGCTATGCAAACAATAAATGTTTATTTATTCCTCTAGATAAAGCATACTTGTACATTTACACTTGTTGTTTAAAGTTCCATTTCACTAACATGATATTTTCTCTATAGAATATAAAACTAATTTTCTTCTGTCTCAAAAACAAGAAACCGTGAACATTACAGCATTCTTAGTTTCAATATTCAATGTACTCTAATGAAAAAACTATATTAAGATCACTGCATTCAGACACTATTTCAAGATGAAATTCTTGTAATCAACAAAAGAAAGAAATCTTTTAATACCAAATGGTTATTTCCAGGATAAATTGAAATATCTTTCCTTGATACAGGATTCGATGCATTATGAAATATTTTTCATTTGTGATATTAAATATAGGTGTATTAAATATATTTTCCGTTATACGCGCGCAAGATGTCGGCAACGCGAGCCAAAGTAGAGTCAAGTCGCCAAGCAAAGCAAATGACAAAACAAATGTCGCCAGTGTGAATAAAGCGCGAACAAAAACGCCCTGTGAAAATTTGCTTAAACTTTTACGCTTGTAATTTGACGTAATTTTACTTTTTTTTTGGTGACTTTTTAGTGTTTTTACAATTTTTTCGAGTAACGATTATTTTGCGACTTTTTTCCGATTTTTTCGTTGCGCCGGTATTACAAAGTACCTAAATGTACAAAATAATATTAAATGTCTCCTGTCAATGCTAATGAAAAAAATGTTGCAGTAGTTAACTAAATGACTCTCATTTATTAATTTGAAGGATAAACACAAACAATCAAGGAGTTTGAAATAATGTAACCATGAAAATATGTGTAAGGATCCTACTTTCAGCAAGTCGCTGTTTTAACTGCATGCTTGTACAAGTGGACTAAGCATGGGATGCTGGAGTAACTCCAACTGTATTTTATTTTTTCCTACGAGATTTATATGTATTTCATTAACTAGCAAAACTCTTCTTCTTAATGTTACCATTAAAAATGTCATTTTTTTACGTCGCCTTTGAATCAAGTATTATTGACAACTTATCTGACTCTCAATATTATCAATAAAATTCGCATTCCTGTGTTAATAGAGGAAATTTTCAATTCAATACTCTAACTTTTCAAGAAAGGCTACTCTATGAAGCACAAATTCATAAAGCAAGTCACATTTTTGATTAAGGGACAAATTACAACATAGTTTTGTAGTTTTTAGAAGCAAGAGTTTGTTTGTTCTGAAGTTCTATCAATAAAATATTTTTTCTACTTCGTTATCAAATGTACGCGTCCTATTCAGTTTTTTTCTTATAAACTATTTTCAGGTTTTAAGTATTATATCTATCTGTATAATTTTATGCCTATCAGAACACTTTTTGAAAGTTTGTTGGAAAATTAGGAAAGTTACTTAAATTTTACTCACAAGTATATTTGCAGTTTTCCTGTATTCTTACAAGTGGTAATTCATTCGCGTATCTTTGCATTATTATTTGTCATCAGCAGTATTGGACAATTTTGGAATTATATCTCTTTCTCCTTGTATATGAGCATGATAATTTTATAGACTTTGAGTAAGAAGGATGAACTTTGGTCTGTTTCTTACACTACATATTCAAAGTTTTAACCAATTTTCATCACAATTCATTTAGACAAAGTGTGTCTTTTCAAATGTGAGCAAAATACTGGATAGAAAAAAACAGTTTAATTTAGTTATATTAACGTCCCGTTTCCAAGCAATACCAGATCTATTTGGGGACGTACCTCGTAATTATGAACTATGGTCACCTGAGCTGGCACCCCCTCTCCACACTACACCAGCGAGAGTATTGGACAGATATCTAGTATGTTATTTTTTATATTTATAATTCAAAACGAATACATACACATTTATAATTGTCATTACTCAATATTTTGTCATTCAATATTTTTAAAAACATTATCATAGTGCTTTTTAAAAATATTATTTAAACATTATTATGTAATTAACTTTTCAATAATGCTTATTTACTAGAACTTAATATTTGAAATAAATATAGCACGATGCATTACGTTTTGCGAAGTCAAAAAAATAATGTTTTAAATCCTTTTAGGAGATTATATATTCACTGAACCAGCTTAATTCTTCTCCTTTCTTTTTTCGAAAGATATCTAACTTTAAAAATAATCCCATTTAAATAAAATAACAATCCATGCATATTTTTAAACATCATAAAAACTTCCAAAATAATGAAAACTAACTATTCCCTAATTCAATTTACAACAATGTAAAACAGTAGCTTTAATGCCAATACTTTTTATTCTCCCATGAGACTCCTACCCATTTTTAAATCTCCTGTTTACTTTAAAATCTCGCCAAGATAAAAAGAAAAATCTTTGCAGAACACTCTTCTCGTTTCCCACGGCTTCTCTTCCAGAACAAATCACCCATTCCTTTCGGGGCTGTTTTCCTCTCAAGCCAGGCACAGCATCGTCTATCACAGCACTAGCGAAACATTTTCGATCTCGCTTTACGTGTCTAGAGATACCCCAGAGCAGAACATTTCCATTTGCACCTGGCTGTGATTTATGTTAAACGTCTGAATATTCAATCTATCACACATGTGCTCATAATGCATTGAAAGCATCATAATCTCATTAGACAGGTCCTGGTGAAATGATTCAATGCAACTACGATGGCCATGTTTTGAGTTTTCATGCTAGACCTTATTTTTAGAGCATTATGAGTTTACTCTAGGTCTTAAAACGTATACAAAGCTAGCTGTAGCAGGGTTTTACTTTTGATAACATGATTTGATTATTATTTTTTAAAAGAGGATTAATATCAACATGGGAAGATAGTGGGAGTGGCTGATCAATGAAATGATTTAATGCAACTGCGATGATCATGTTTTGAGTTTTCATGTAAAACAAAGAGTTAAAAATGTTGTTTTATTAAAATGCAAACGTTGAACACGTTATTTTTTTAGAACATAATACACGTACCTTAGGACTTAAAATGTACACAAAGCTAGAGATAGCAGGTTTTACTTTTAATAGTATGATTTTTTAAAAAGAGGACGAATGTCAACGTGCGAAAATAGTAGGAATGGCTGATCAATGAAATGATTTAATGCAACTACGATGGCCATGTTTTGAGTTTTCAGGTTACACATTATTTTTAGAACATTATGCGTGTACTTTGGGGTTTATGCGTGTACTTTGGGGCTTAACAAAGCTATCTATAGCAGTTCTCACTTTTGATAATATGGTTTGGTTATTTTTTTAATGGGGATGAATGTCAACATAGGAAGATTGTGGGAATGGCTGATCAATGAAATGATTTAATGTAACTGCGATGGACATGTTTTAAATTTTCATGCAATACAAAGGGTTAAAAATGTGATTTGAAATGTGGTTTCTATTAAAATGCAAAAGTTAAGCACTTTATTTTTTAGAGCATTATATATGTATCTTGGGGCTTAAAATGTACACAAAGCTATTTATAGCAGGCTCTACTTTTGGTAACACGATTTGATTTTTGATTTTTTTAAAAACGAAGAATATCAAAATGGAAAGATAGTAGGAATAGTTGATCATTAGATTATAACATATAAGATTCAGTGAAACAAAAGAGATAAAAATCTAATTAGAGATTTGCTGAAGATGCGATAATCATATTTAGTCAAATAATAAATAGTTTTAGCTCCTGTTGCTATCCTCTTTGGAATGGGATTAGCAGTTTTTCATTAACGTATCCAATTTAAAAGTCCCACAAAGAGCACTTCGTAATGAAGATAAAAAGCTTCCAGCATGGCGTTTGGTCCTCTGAGCACTTCTGGATACACGAAAAGGTGATGTGGTTGTTTCTTACTATCAATGATGGGACGCACTTCTTTAAGGAATGGATGTACCGTAGCTGGTGAGAGTCCTTAGGACTCAACTACAGTTCCTACCACTGTTGCCGTTGTGGTTGTCTGATCAATTTAGTTTCAATTGTGAGATTTCTGGAGCGTTGGAGTAGTCAATTGATGATATTCAATTTAAAAAGATCTTATTAACTTTTAGCATAGAGAGAAAATTTTATTTTTACGATATGGTTCTATGAATTTTGCTTTTAAGATATTATTCAAGGGGCCAGAGAATATGCTGGGGAAAGGATAAGTCAATGACAATTTTCTGAAGGAATTATTTTAATATGATATTATCCAAAAGGCCTTAAAATAAAGATATTTTTAAATCGTCTCCAACTGGTTTTATTGATTATCTACTGAAGACTTCTGTACCATGGTATTGACTTCATTGATGCCGGGATGTCTTCAGTTGGATGTTTGGATTTTATGGTGCAAGGCCCAAAACTGATCATGCTGCGCCTTCAGCTGGAACTAAGAAAGAAACTACCAATCGTATGTATACGAAATATTAAAATTCATTTTCAGTCTGAGAAATGTTCCATCGATGTGATGTGTAAAATCATACACGGGCTTAAAGATACATATACTTAGGTACAGACAATATACATAGATACAGTCAAGATACATAGATCTAATTGTCCATAAATCAAGGAAAGTAAGAAGAAAATAAAATAACTTAATTAAACAAACAAAAAATTCCTATTTTAACACTAATTCTACTTAATTAAATTATATTTTCACACTTGCTAAAGTTGGAATTTTTAAAATATTTTGGAAGTTTCTTAGGGTTTTTTTTTTTTTCGAAATTTTTTATTTACATTCGTGTTATTTTATTATAAATAATTTTGCTCTTTTTGTAAAATAATGCAGTTGTACCTTCTTTAAAACCATTAAATATTTTTATCAATTTAGATTGAAAAAAAATAATTATCCTCATTAAATAGTAAGCAAATATTGTTCGTTACTAATTACTAACTTCTAAAAAAAACTGTAAAGCGAAATTTTAAATTAAAAGCGAAAATACTTTTAAAACTTTTAAAGTAATAAAATAGCACTAGTAAATATCACTCGTCATAAATATTAATTTGAAATAAGAATAATTATTCTTATCATCATATACCTTAAGGAATATTTTTTAATACTTTATTTAGTTGTTAATAAAAATCTACCCCTTTTAAAGGATTTAATTTAAATTCAGAGAAATTTAAAAAAGTTGTTATTCAAGAATTTCTCAGATAATTAAATAATACGTGATTACTTTAACGCGTGTTCAAAGTGAGCGAAAAATTATAGTTTAATTTTAATCTAGAATTTTATTCTTCGTATACTTTTTTTAATCTTTATTTCTTTACAAACTCCGTTGAAAAAAGTTTTGCTTTACTCATTTATTATTCAAAAACTTAATTTAAGATTATCTAGAAAAAAATTTCCTTTAATTTTAACTTTCAGATTCTTAAAAAAGGAATTTGCCATTCCGCAAAAATTAATTACTCTCCATCAGTATATAAACTAAAAGAAAGAAAATATTATACATTCATATTAATAAATATATCATGGTTTCCCACGCTACTCTCTTTGACAAAACGGAAAAATGTATTAATAACTAATGCCGCATAGAAAAGTAATCTCTTTCGAAGACAGAAAATAATATCTTCTTAATTTATTTCAAGACACTGACGAAGAATGCAATTCCGTGGAAGCAGCTCCAAGTAATTATGTGTGCAGTGAATACCTTCAATCCCAATCATATCTTTGCCTGACAATTAGTCTCCAAAATAAGCCCTATAAATCCTTTCACTTCAGCTTTTAATTAACCGCGACGTGCACTCGTAGAGTGTTTGTGCGGTACTTGTTTTAATCCGGAATATGAGCGGGAAAGAACTGGAAATTTGTTGATGAAAGTTTCCATGGATTTTCATAATGACATACGTGCTTTCAGTATTGTTTATGGGAATAGAGTTATTAGATCCTTCTGTAGTAATGAAGTGTTATTAGTCCACAGAAAAATATGTTTATGAAAGTATATATTTAAGAAAGCTATGTCTAGCCAATTAATACATAATCATTCAAAGTATATTATTCTTGCAACGTTGATTAATGCTTTTATTATCATTTGAAAATTCTAGATTTATCTATCCAGGTTGTATATACGATTTATCAGCCTTTCTTTGCGTCTTATATGAGTCATACAAAAATTTAGCGCTGTTAATTATTTAATTTCTATATTAATTAAAAGACATTTTTGGATACTTTTTTGTAATGAAGATTATATTCTCCTTCAGAAAAAATAAAGCCATCGTTTCGTCTTTTATCAAAATTCGGGAAAAACATATGTCATCTCTTTAAATCCTTTTGAGATACCCTTTCTTATCATCCCAACCTAGTAATAAATATGTTGATTACATATTGTATGGTACAATATACGGGGAGAAGAAATCTACTTGCAGGCTTACTATGTAAAAAAGTAGCATAGAGTTATTTAATCTCTATATTGTTTAAATACACTTTTAAATACCTGAAGATTATAAAAAAAAGCCAGCCAGATATACAAGACTGTAACTATCGTACCATTCATAGATACGGAATAAAATTTTGGTTCCAAATATTTTGAAAAATGCACTCAAAACTCATAAGAACAACAGTTAAATTCTAACAGTTATGATTACAGTGGCAAAAATTCAAGATTTTCAAATAGCAACAGTGACTTTTTTTATGAGAAATGTTCACCATATCAAATCAGTATTGGATTTGTACCTGTAGTACGAAAATCACCAGTGATAGACAGACTAAGACGGGTATGGAAAACATCCAATAACAACAGAGAAGAGACAGAAAGCAAATAACTGTTGATTTTCACATATTTTCTTTTTAACCTATTTTAACCATGAGGATTTTTTGTATGTGGCAGATGGTTCTCAGAATCAAAGCTCGCATCGTGCCGAGAGGAATATGTTGAACTCCCATTTCTAGTAGTCACATCATAGTTGCCTCGTCTTGTTTGCTAAGGTTAACCCCATTTTAAAAAAGTTGGTGCTGTCATTCAAAAATTCTGTTACAACTACCATTACAGAAGAGTTCGAATTTTTTTTCTTAGGGTTCTTGATCACATACCTCAAAATATCTGGAACCAAAATTTTACTATCTTCAAGTTAATGCTATAATAGTTACGGTTGTATATATCTGGATATTTATCTTATAATCACTTCGGTAAAAAAACAACACTTCAGTAAAAGTTCAGCAATTTTTAAAAAGTAATAAATTCCCTCTTTTGTTATCATTTGGAAAATAATAAACTTTCTCAATATCAATACACAATTGTATTAACAATTTATATATAGTCATTAATATACAGTCGGTAATAAATATATTCATTAAATAATGGATGATACAATATACCAAGAAAATACATCGACCTACAAATTCAGTAGTAAAAGCACAGAGAAACCATTACAAGAGACTAAAACTGAACTATAGAAATGGCACAACATCAAGAAAATTTTATTGTTGTTACTTTTTATTAAATGAGTATCAAAAAAATTATTAAGTATAAAAATGTTAAGGATTTTTGCAATAATTGAACTCGCATTCTTCACTTTCACGCAAAAAATACTGAAATCTTAGCATTTTACCATTGGAGTCACTGCCCGTTGGTTTCAGTTTTTGTTACAAACTGATAAAGCTTTATTAAAGTATTGCAAAATAATTAAATTTAATGAGTCAATTAATATTTAAAAAACTGTATTATCATCGAGTGTCATCCACAGTTTAAAAGTTTATTTGAACTTTTTCACAAGTTTAAAAATATCTAAATTAACTTCTGTGGATAAATAAAAAGTATTTTATGAACGATTTGTATTATATATATAAATTAACATTATAAGAGGAAACGAAACTAATTACGGAAATGGAATAGAAAATAGGAATCGATACTAAAAATTTATTTCATATTCGAACAAGATTAAAAAATTTTAAAAAAACTATCATTCTATTTAGTGAACACTAATG
>JAPMOQ010045993.1:4522613-4581918 GCA_026543055.1 Argiope trifasciata
TTCTAGATTTTCTCCTTTATGCTGTTTTTCTTCCCTGCTTTTTTACTCATCGATCAAGGTGTAATGAATAGTAGAAGAAATACGACCCTACACTCAGCGAATATTTTCCAGCATATTAAGAAATTTTTCCGCATGACTTTTTTGACAACGGCTCATAATAAGACAACGCATAGGTGAATAATATCCTAATAAATAAAGACGATTATCACCTGTTTTGTGTGGTTCATTTTTCGCCCTTTTCTGATATTTCAGAATTTAGTAAAAGGAAAACTATTTTGTATGAGAAATAATGGTAAAGAATGTTGGAATTTTGCACTGTTATTAAGATTCTTGTTGAAACTTTTTCTGTATTATTGATATGTATATATTATGCATTTATTCAATGTATTCGAATTCTTTCTTAATAGTGACTGATGAAATAGTACTTTTTGCATTTATTAACAAAGGACAAAATGATTGTCCCAGGCTTTTAAATACAGGTCTTTATTTTTCTTTATACTTAATTTATTAAACAATCCAGAATACACTTTTTATGAATATTGGGAGAAGTAATTCTGCATTTTCTAAAAAGTGCATCATATGATTGTTTTTTTATAAAAGTATTTCTCATCAATAACAATTGCAAATAAAGAATCACTGGATTTTTAAATCAATGATTCTTTATTTGTTCCATACAAGAATAATTCTAGATTTATATTAAGACTTATAACATTTCTACTAATAACAAAGAGAAAAGTGTAATCCGAAACTGCTAGAGGTGGTTAAATATCTACATTTAATTTAATATTAAAGTCCCATTTTTTAAAGCAAAACTAGGGCTATTTTGAGACGGACCTCGTCATTTTGAACCGCGATCAGATAACGTAAACGACACCTGAGGTAGTACCCCCTGTCAAGGCTTCTACATCACGCCAGTGGGCCGCGAAAGATTTAAAGTGCACCAGACCCGCTTACATAGCGGTTTTTCAGTGGAATAGGGTCTCAAACCTGAAATCATCCGATTCCAAAGCTGAGACACTTACCACAAAACCACAGGGGTCCTAGGTGGTTGAGTGTAACAGAATTATATACTTAATACTCTCTAGAGCAGTTAAAACTAATGCTCTGAACATGCTGCAACATCTTGTAAAATATCAAGATATAAGGCTCCATTTTCTTTGCAGAAATTTGCAAAAGTATGCCTCTACACATAAATTCAGACCTTGCAAAAAAAACTATTTTATACAAAATGCAACAAATGAAAATGAACAAGTTGCTAGAAATTACACAAATAGAGCGATCTTTCTCCAGAGAAGGGACAGAGAACCCTCCATTTTCGACACCTATACTCTTTATAAATGGAATCAGTGTAGTCCTTTAGTATTTAATTTATGGCATAGAAATATGCGTTAATGTTTTAGTAAATGGATTTTGCTAAATTGTACATATAGCAGCTCAGGAAGTCTTATAATATTATATCAATGCTTCCTGCCAATAAAAACTTTCTTCACGAAGCTAACCATGCTCACATATTAGTACATCCTCCTGATTCGACAGATGTCTGTTTGGGAACCATTCACAAGGGACTTATGAGCAGCTGGTCTTTTCCTGTACGCTGCACTACACATGAAAAGGATTTGTGCGTACTCTGAATTGAAGTCGTGATACCTAATGCTGAAAGCTCCAAGGGAAACTGATATATTACGGCCGCCACAAATGTTATCGATTGGACTGAAAACTTTTGGTGGTTCTTGAAACTACGTATCGCTGCATTGTGAACTTACGTATCATTCATATTGGGTTTGTTAGGATCTTCTGTTAGCAGATCTATCGGGCTAGATCGAATAGCATATATTGTGAAGTTTGAGTTTTGCGTCTTGTCTCTCCCCTGCTGGCAGAAAGATATACTTGTTCTGATGTTTAAAATCAAATTGTTGTAATTAAAGTTTGAGTTGTCCAATGAGGATTTCTAATTTATAGTTAGATCATGCACCACAAGTTGGGATTACAATACCGGAATCCCGATACTTTAAGTCATTTCTACAATTCTGTAATACTGGTCTTAACAAATTTAAATACCGTTTTTTGGGTATTTAGTAGAACTTTTTTTTATTGTCTCCATTATATGTTCAAAGATCGCCAACATAGCAAAATAGTATATGTTTTTTTATATCTCCCTAATGGGGTTTTTATGTCTCCCTATCCTATAACAACTCCAAGGGCTACTGTATACTCTCAGGATTCGTATAGTATAATCCAAAAAAAAAGAAAGAAATCAGCTATATCCTAAGCCATTCGACATAAATTGATTTATTTAAAAGCTAGGGATTCAGAGATAAATACTTGGAAAAACTATATATCGCATTGCTAACAGTACCACCGACTAGCGTAAAGGCCGAAAGAGCGTTTTCGACAGTTGGTAATTTTAGTACAAAATTACATTCCAGGCTTAATGGCAGAATAAATGATGCATTATGTTTTTAAGAGCACATATTAAAAATGTGAAATAATACCACTGACTGAATGTTGATATTTACACTTTTTTGCAATTTAAATAAATACTTTTACTTTTTGCAATTTTTTATATACTGTTATAATCTATGAGTTACAAATTGTTTTTTGTGATATTTACACTCTCTAAGGTAACTATCTAATAAAGCAAAAACACTTCGTTCTTTTTCTATAATTTCTACTTCGGGTAATAAACCGGTATCCCGGTATCAAGAGCTAAAAAATACCAAATACCGATATTCAAATTTGGTTCGATATTGCAATCCCTAACCACAAGTATAGTAGTATGTGTGGACTTTTTAGAAGGTTCTATGCTAATAACTGTTTATTTTAGCTCTATCTATTACCTTATTACCAATTAATTTGACTTATCACCTATTCTATTATTAATAATGAATTATTTTCTTTTATTCTTTATTTGAAATATGAATAAATAAAAAAGACCTAAGAAAATGTTGGAAAAATTATATTTTGAAAAAATGAAATATGTAAGACAAAAGAGCAATAAAAGGAAATCAGTTATGTTAAAAAATAATTTTTTTTTAAATATAATTCTTATTTGAATAAATTATTTTTACCCAACCGTCGTAGTTAGATACATTATTTTTCATAACGTACTCTTAATAGAATTTTAAAGTAGTATTTAAATAAATCGATAAATATTGAAAATAAAGCCCATTAAAGAAGAATTCATAATATTGTTTATTTTCTCTTTTCAAGCCAAAATAAATATGAAAAAAAATCTAAAACATGGGAAGCAATCTCTCTGCTTTTTTTATTCAATTTTAGCTGGTACATTGGTGCGTTGCTGCCACAGAAGATATAATTTTGAAATTATTGTTTGAAATTCAAAATAACTGTCTTTTAATTAGGAATGACAGAAAGAATAACATTTATTTTCGTTTCGGAAATGAATATATTCATTTTATTTATATAGATTACATAACTTCAATATGCCTTTAACCATCCCGTAAGGTAAATAGATAGTAAAATATTTTTTATTCTTTAGATAATTTTACTATGCCAGTAATCCTCCCATGTAATAAGTATTCAAAGTTTTATCGCAATCGGATGAGAGGCACGGCAGCGGATAAGAAACATACAGACAAACATTCATTTTTACTTAGATAGATATATAAGAAATTCATCAACAAAATGATTAATTACATGTTTTTCAAAAAAAATATGTATTAAGTAATAAAATATTTTAAAACTAAGGGTAAAGGTAATACTCAGAGTGAATTTCTTATTAATTATGGAATAGGTTAAGAATCGAGTTCCAAGTTCTCAGAAAGATAAATTAGGTAACTGTCTATTGACTCTAAGCAGTATGAGAGAGTCCAAGTAAGTGAATATAAAGACTTCTATTTTTCCAGTTGCTAAATCAATTACTTTAACAATAGAAAGACGGAGATTTAGTGTATACCCATATTGCCACAAAACAGTCAAAATATCTTCATTGGGAAAGAATAAATAATGTGTAAAGAAATTTGTTTAAAATTAATTTTTTATATTTCTTATATTATTTACAATCACATAGCAAGTTATTAGTAAGTATTAACAATAAAAAAAGTTACTTCGTTTGGAACAAAAAATAATTTATTCTTTATCTGTGCATTTTAAGCAAATGTAGGTTAAAATCTTTTTATGTGTACATCTTCCGCAAACATACTTTTGACATTTTTCACGTATATTATTTGTTTGGTTTTCATTGCAATGTCGTACTTGACAAAATTCTCATTTGTTAGATTATGTTGTATTTGATGCTTGTGGGTCCTCATTTTCTGATGGCAGGCCTGGCATAAAGATTCGAATGACAAGTAACGAACAAATGACGGTGATCAAAAAATATGTAAATTGTTATATGAATTCGGAGTCGATCTGATTTTATATAAGAAATTTACTCATTTCAATAATAAAAGTCATTTGATTACTTAAAATTTTTCAAGCAGTCAAAATGACTGCTTTTAGGCAATACAGGTATAACACATACATATACCGTAAATGAAAGAGGGGGGGAGGCAATCACAATGATTAATAAACGCATTTATATGTTGTACAAAAAGTCCCAAAATTCTAAGAATCTGTGTCATTATATACATAATTGTTTTTCTAACTGAAATTGAAAAGCAGTCAAAGTGACTTCCTTGGGAAATCTAGTGCTAAGAAACACTAACTCTCTGAAATATGAAATATTTGGATAATATTAACATTTTATGAAGTATAATCGTTCAGACCACCACAATTGATCAGATAATCACTACATGTTTCATTAAGTATATTTAAGGAATACGAAATATGAAATGCGTACTCAATTTATTTTAATCTTGAATAGAATTTTTTCTTACGGATGTTAATCCTCAAAAAGCCAAAAACCTTGAATATGTCAATTAAGTCTTAACGAAATCTCCTTTTGACTAAAACGTAAGAAAAAATATATTTGCACTTTTGAAATGAATTAAATCTTTATTTTATTCTTTATGATAATAAATTTTATCATGCAATTTTAATCACCTAAATGTATAGCCATTGAAAGGGAAAAGTTAAAGAAATTTTATTCTTTGAAAATGTTGACTTTTATATTTATTTATTTTTTAATTTTTGAAAACTTTTTCAATGATTTATATTTTACAATCAATCTTTTTCTATCAGTTTCCCTTAAAAGCAAATCTAAAAATGAAAAAAAAGCAGTATTCCAGATTTTTTGGATTCTTTATACTATTTTTCCAGTAAGTTTTAGGTAACATTTACTCTATAAATAATACTACCCACAATATGATTTTCATTTATTTTGCTGAAATTATTTTGGATTACTTATTACTTAGTCCCATTTCTTCTCTGATGTCATTAGTAAACAACAAGAAATCAAACATTTCTCAATCAACCCCTCTTCCTTTTTTTTTCAATGATACGCATGATGTAATGCATTCACACTTTTTCAATCAATTTATTTCCATCAGTTTCCCTGATTCAAATCTTCCAACTGGAAAGGCAAACATGCTGCAAACTGATAAAAACATGTAATCAACACAAAAAGGAAGCACATATGAAAAAAGAGGAAGCACGATTCGGGATTTGTCCCATTATTACGTCCTTCCTACTGGCATTTCCCATCATCAATCAAGCCGTAATGAATAGGGGAAGAAATATGGACGTAAACTTGGTGAATACTTTTGAAGGTATTAAAAATTTTTCCGCCTAATTTTTTGTGACAAGGGTACATAAAAAATGAGTCATTGTCTAAATAATCTCCCAAATAAGAAATACGATTACCTTTTCTTTTATTTCTTTTTAGGTATCATCGCCATTCTAAAGATCAATAAAAGTAAATGCTTTAGAACAGGAAAGAAATTTAAAACAGGCGACTGTTAGTGCTCTAAATACACTTTTTCAACGTAAATAAAAACATGTATAATTCAATATCTATTAAATAATTTAAAAATTAATTTTGAAATAAATTTGTTTTCACAAGTTCTCCTTTAGGAATAAATGAAAGTAAATATTTATATGAAGTTTTAAACACATTTTAGGGTTAAAATTCTTTTTTTCTTTTAGTTTTACCCGGAATTTAAATAATTTGATTGAAATTAACATAAGAGATAGTTATAAGTATTTTTAATTATTCCCTCTGATGTTTGACGTTTTCTGATTTCCAGTTTATTAAGGAATTAATAAATATTGCTCAAATGTCATTTTTAATAAAATTTTATGTTTTTATTCTAATATAAAAGTCTAATTTTTGTTCTAAAAATGGCTAAGAATTTGCAGAAAATGCACATTTTTTAACTTTTAACTGATGAGTAATTTCAATATATCTTAAATGTGTTGACACTAAGTAAAATAACTCTTAAGATAACCAAGTAATAAATCTACAAAGTAAAACAATCTTGGAAAAAACATGAAAAATAATCGCCATGTAAAATAATATATAATTTTTGATGTATAAATTTTTCGAAGATAAAAATATAAAAAATAACCGCAATGAAAAAATTTTAATTTGAATTCTTTATTCCTGATAAAATTCTGTGTTTCGTATATTCGTAAGATGAACGTAAAACCGTTTTAATATTATCGATACTATAATATTATACATCAGAGAAAATGTAGCAAAAAAATCCATAATAGGAAATCACTAAGAACATTTTCATTTTCTCTTGCAAAGACAATTTATTTAAAAAAATCTGGTTCACAGGAAGTAATCTCTTTTCTTAGTATTCACTTAAAAGCAATAAAAAAACAAATTGATCGACAAATGATTGATTACAGCCTTTTCGGGAAAATATTCTAGTCTTTTAGACATTGCTATGTTAAAACAACATACCAGAATGAATTTATTTCTTCTTAGAAATAGTTTAAGGTTACGAATAAAGTTCGATATCATATATTTTCCGTTCCTGTCAAGAACAACCGAAAAAACGTGAAAGGTATTTGTAGCTGTTACGTATACTTGCAAATAAAGAAAATACAGATATTTAAATCAAATAACCAGGACAACACAGTCTCTCAAAAACTTTATTGCATACTGCCCAATAAAAAACAGAGAGCATCTTAAAAGGCATTGGTCTACAATGGTTATGAAATATAAACTTACTGAATTTATCGACTTATTTGGCAATTAATACCTCGCATACATTAATGGCATTAAAAAACCGAACTTGTGTTTTACACAGGTTTTAGCACTGGTAGTCATAAAATTCCATACCAAATTGGATATATTTTAACAGCTTCCCAGCATGGTTATCTGAATTGGATGCTATCTGGTATCCCTTAGTGATTCCCAGAGCATGGCGACAAAATGAATTAAACTCAAAGCTTTGACAATTTTCCCGATTCTTCCATTAGGAGTCAAGATACGATAAAATGCTCCTGATTGGTCTAGGAGCTTCTAGCCCCACCACCCGGAAACTAGAAAAGGACGGTACTCTTGAGATGTGAGTGGATCTCGTGAGTGATCTTGAATTGGTCGTCGTCGAGTAGTAGTAGTAGTTCTGAACGGCATGGTCATGAAGTCAGTAGTCATGAATTGAACGGCGGTGTATAGAAGTCAGAATCGCCGAGAAAATGCTGAAGCTACGGTCGAGTGCTCAATTGCTATGAGCCGTTTCATGTCATCGTTGTTTCTTGTGTCGTAGCTCGCTGCATGGAGTAGTGAATGGGCAGCCAAAGCGAAACGAGGCATAGAAGTAGTTTAGCCATCTGGAGAAACTGTAGAGCAAAACTCCGAGGATCCCTTCTCCTTCTGAACCCTGTTTGGCCGCTTTGTGTGTTGTGGACCTTGTCACTACTGGATTCCTATGTATGAGCTAATGTCTGCTGTCGAGAGTTGCTGTACTGTCCTGTATGTTCGTCTTCACTGTACATATTTCTCGTCTGTAAATGGTTGTCTTTGTGATGTCCTGTTCTAGTGTAAATAAACGTAGTCATTTCTCTACTAAATGACTGATGATTGTATTTATTTCAAATCATACGAACCATTCTCATGCCATTCGTGTTTTACTCATACACGAACGAAACTTTTTACATGTCCGTCAAAGTACAAACCAACAGACAGACCCTGATATTGAATTTGGCTCAAAATTTGATAGGTACCTGCACTAAAGATGTTAACTCAGTGTACCGAATTTTATCTATAAAGATTTTTTGGTTTTGCAGTTATCGTGTTTATTCAAATCTGAACAGCCGAACATACTTCTGAACCTCATTTACTCAAAATTCTAAAAAAATCTGCAAATTTATTGTTAAGGCCATATATCAAATTTTATCCTTCTAGCACCTAGTGTTTTTGAGTTTTCTTTCTTACAGACAGACAAACGAAAATTTTTCAACTCAAGGTGATCTAATGTATGGAGATTTAGTGAAATCTAGTGTTAGAATTTTTTTCTCTAAATTTCATATGCCAGAAAGTGGAAAAAGGGTTTCCAATATCAACAACTAACTCATTAATTTTCAGCATTAATAAATATCTTCTATTTTTCTTTATCTTAGTATTCATTTTAATAAATATTTTCAAATAATTTTGTCGTTCTTCACAAACTAAACAATAATAATTTCAGATTCTTTGATAAGATGGGTATTTTTTTACTTTATAAAAATGAGTCTAGCTTCATTAGAAATATTTTTTTATTCCTTTCTATTATTTCTACTCTAATGACAATGGCAAACATTCCGAAATTAGAATTTTTTCAATCCATTTGACTTCTTTAATAACAAAGCACATCATTTTATATGTCCCGTTCTTTGAATGAATTCTTTTTCATTAGTTTTACCGATTCAAATCTTCCAACTGGAACGGTAAGGAACGCTGTCAATTACAGAACACATGTAATCAGCACTAAATGGACAAAAATATGAAAAAGGTAGAACGATTGGAGATTTTCCCCTATTATTCTCTTTTCTTCCCTTTATTTTCCCTCATCAATCAACTCGTAATGAATAGGGGAAGAAATATGATCCTGCACTTAATGGATACCTTCAACTTCGTTCATAACTGGTCATAATAAAATAATTTTTATATGCACTATCTCCAGCACAAAATTATTATCTGTGCTATTTTTGGGCACATTTTAAATATACCAAAGATTAGGAAATAAAATTATAAATAATACAGTAATACAAGATTATAAAAAATTCAACTAGATAAAATTCAATAGATAAGATTCAATACGTATACAAAAATGCCAGATGATCCAAGTATTTAGTTATCCTTGGATCCTCTTTTATCATACCTTTTTTATTTAAAAAGTATGTCAGAAAAAGAGTTTTAAAATTGAAATAGAAAAATTCTTAATTTGTTATAATATACTGAAAACAACTGAGCAAATATTTTCAATTTTTGACAATAGTTTGAAGTTTAACTAAATTCTTAAGATCTTATCAATTCTGCTTCTCTTTAATTTCAGCTCTTTTTCTTGTTTTACATTCACATTCGAGTTCACTTGCGCAATTATGCATGGTTCGGTTTCTCACATATGGTTTATACTCTAATTTTTAGTTGATTTTGAATTCGTTATTGTGAATACAGGAAAAGTGGGATAATGCTTCTTACATACAGCCGACCACCCCTCCACCACTGAACGTAGCAATATCGACTGGATTTGTTGTGGTCGACTGCTGAATAAGTATTGTCCAGCCTTACATTGACCGATCAGTCAAACTAGCATTCTTTTCGGGGTAGTAAATAGCTGTCTTTCTCCCCATCTGCACTCTCTCAAACAGTTGGAACTATCAATCTTTAACATCATATCCTTTAGGGTTTTGGGATGACCTGGTACCATCAGTACTGTACTTAAATCATTATTGACAATCTTCAGGTCCTTCCTTAACTCTGAGATCTCCATACATTCCATTAAATAGTAGTAAATTGTACCAATTTCCCCACAAAGGGGGATAATACTGGGGGGAAAGAATAAATGCTCGCAATCTCGATATTTTGATGTACAAAATAATTAAAATAAAAAAGGTTTTCAAAAGTATTTCCATAGTTTTTTGTAATAAGTGCATGGACAGAAAAGAAAATACAAAAATAACTTGGCGAAAAGAAACCTAATATTTGTATTTGGTTTGGTTTTATATGTAGTTTTTTGGCACAACAGCGATGGTTTGCTATACTTCACCAACCAAAAGGTACCTGATATTTGTAGTATGAATAAGTTAACTCTACAGAATTTCCGTTGAATGAAATAAAAATATGCATATTTTTGTATGAAATAGAGCTTTCCAATAATGTTAATGTAATAATGTAATGCATACCAATATAATGTTCAAATAAATCAGACACTATCAATCCACAAAATATATACGATAAAATATTCCATACTGCAATATTTTAGCACGCTCTTTTAAAGTCAGTAAATAAAAAATAAAATAAAAAAATAAAATAGAGTAATCTTCCGCATGGAAAGAAATATCTCTACATTTTTCCATCATATTAGATATAAAGCAGAAACAGATTTACAAAATGATAGATTAGAAGGATATATAGTGGAAGAATATTATAAAGCCTTACAGGGAATTTATTTTAAATTAGAAAATAGCTTTTCAGTTTTAAATATAGCTTCATGATACAATTTATTTTAGTTTTAACTAAAATAACGCAATAAATGATGATCTGTATAGTATTGAAATATACGAAAATTTTTTTAACAAAATTCATTGCATCAATCGCCCCACAAATATATCAAGTTTCCGTTTTTGTTATAAAAGAATTAATTTTGAAATAATTCATTTGATTTTAATAAATATTCAGCATATAGTCCTTCATGATTCATTTGCATTTCAGGTTAAATTTGAAAAATTAATTATTTAAAATAATTTATTTAGCATATTTTTAACTTGATATTATAAAATTATTAATTAGAAAAGTTCCAACTAAATATATTTAAAAAAAATCGTGCTTTTAAATTTTGAATGAGAAAGTAAATTTAAAGCATTTGGTTGTACAACAGAATTTATTAAATTTGCTTATGTAAAATAATAATATATTTACTGAAAGATGAAAATAATAACTGTGCAATGTTAAATAAAGTAATTTTTATTGAACAATGAAATTTCATAATTTCTATTAAATAATGGCATTTTTTAATACTTAGTTCATTTATATTTCATAATTTATAGTTTTTGTTCAAAACTAGAAACCTGAAATAATAATCAATGAAAGATATTTTCTATACATACTTAGTTTCAAAGCAAGATATATTTTGTTTTTATTTAAACCTATGTAAAACTAAACTAAAATAATTAAAATATTTTCTTGTATTAGAAATTTACCTAAATTCTTTCTATTTAATTCTATATATTTTATTCTTGTAATTCTAGGACGGTGTAACCGATTTTTTACTCACTTATTTTTGGAGTGTAACTCTGACTGTGTACAGTTTTATGATCAGAGTGGCAGTACAGTTTCTTTGTATTTTCATAGAATAAAGTTATTGGTCAATAGATTCATTTATTTCATTTTTGGACTGAATATAATAGCAGAACTCTGAGTCATGGAATTTAAAAAATTGATATGAAGATTTAATTGAGTTTAAAATAATATCTATAATCAAGAGCTAAAACCATATTGATTCATAAAAGCATATTGAATAAAATAATATTGAATTATTTTTTGCAAAGTACATGCAAACTTACAAATTATTAGATAAAAGTCAATGCTAACAGAGAAATAATTTTCTAACTGAAAATTCTTTTAATCGATTTGAAAGAAAAACATGAGATTAAATTTTAAATTCAGGCGTATCACTACTGAAACACGACCAACTTACAAAAGGGTCATACAAATATATTTGATAACATGTATAATTCCTTAACTATAATTTATATAAAATAAAATTCATATTTTCCGATAATAAAAAAAATCTTCGTTTTTCTTAATCGTACTTTAACCTTCATGTTAATAAAAAAAGAAGAAAGTTCTATCAATAAGACAACGTAGAGAAATAACAAAAACACAAGAAAAATCTTTTCTTTTGAAAAGGCTTATCTTAAACCGGAGGAAGATTTTCAGCTTTAAAGTAACTGTACTATATATTACATTAAATGAAAAAAGTCGTTTAATTAAGAGCCAGACAGATGAATATAAAAAAGATTTTTCATTAAAGTGAGAAATGAGATTTGTCGGTTAAATATTTAAAAGGAAACAAGAAGTTCCGATAGCATACATAAAATCATTAAACAAACTTTTCTATCTTAATACAAGTTTTTCAAGAATTCTTTTAAAGAAATTGAGGCTTAGTTTCATGATTAATTATAAAATGATTTGTCGCTTAGCTAATTCCCTTTTACTCATAAAAATCATAAGAAAATAAAAGTTTTATCAAATTATTCTTTTCTATTCTTATGGATTTTTAAAGATCAGTAAATTTACTTCAGATTAAGAATAAAATTTGACATGAAAATTCTGAAATAAATGATCAAACGATTAATTATGTTTACAGGAAATGTGTCTGTTAATTTGAAATGTATTCTTTCAAAAGAAAACTACAGCTTTTTCACATTGTCTGGCTGTAGAAAATGCTGAAATAATAAGGCTATCTTCAGGATTTTCTCAGTTATTTGTATAATGTCACATTTTATATTTTGCTCTACCAACTTCGCCATAGAATAATTTATCTTTCCTTTGCTTGCTTTTATCCAGTACAGGAATAGGTATTTAAATTTTATTAATATATATTGTTATGTATACATCGTTACTTATAAATTTTATTATCCTTCAGTCTTCAGCTGCATCGAACATTTGCTAGATACCTGTTACCCTTAAATAAGAAACGGAATCAGAAATTGGCATTATTCTTATGCGTCTCGTATGATAACACAAAGTAAATAAAAAACGAAATACCAAAATGATTAGTGCATTCTTACACTGTCATACAACACTGATATGACCCTCGCGGGCATCTTGTAATTGAGGATCAGATGCTTCCGGCATGGTGGTTGGGTCTCGCCAGCCCGGTGGGAACACTTAAGATCAGGTGATCTGATATCTCCCATCGATGACGGGACGTACTTCCTATGGGAAAGGTTGTACCGTGGCCAATGATGACCCTTAGGACTCAACCACAGTTTCTGCCAGTGTTACTGTAGCAGCAGTGCGATCATTCAGTATTTTTTTCCGAGAGATTTCATAGAGAGTCAGTTATCATTATAATTGTTATATTCATAACATTGCCGTGGTGGCTTGAAGGAAGGGTCCTGGCTTCGGAACTGTAAAGTTTCAGATTCGAGAGTCTCTTCTATTGAAGATATTATCGTTTAAGCGGGTCTGATGCAAATTAAATCTGTCGGGGGCCAATGCCTACCTACTGGAGAGTTTAGTTTAGTTATATTAACGTTCCGTTTAAAGCAACACGAGGGCTATTTTGGGACGGACCTCGTAATTTTGAACCACGGCCAGATGATGAGGACAACACCTGAAGTGGCACCCCCCTCTCCACACCACACCAGCGGGACGACTTTGGCCTGACAGATTTAACGTGCAAGAGACCCCCTCACACGACGGATCTTCGGTGGAATCGAGTCTCGAACCTGAAACCATCCGGTTCCGAAGCCGAGACCTTACCACCAGGTCACCGCGGCCACCTACTGGAGAGGTATGGAAGTTAAGAGGGCTTTCCCGTTAACTCTGCTTTTTGGTGGTACAATTATTCAGTGCAGTTTTATATATATGCCTTCAGGTGGATTGGAAAATCAGTAATATGAGCCCTCTTCTCCCTCCCTGCATAAAAATTCTGAACCTTCAGCAATATAAAGAATTCCATGAGTGCTCAGATTTTGTATTTCTACAGACCCAAACAGGAGCCATTTTTTCTTCTTAGTGTATTAAAAAAATCGGCTATGCATTTCAAACGTCTATTTTTAGATAAATTGAAACGAAAATTTGACACAAAAATGCAATTTTATTAACTTAATCATTTACCAAATTTTATTTTTAAATCGATATAATTTTGATTATTTCTTTTATATGTATGAGAAAATATAGACCAAAACAAAATCTATCCATCTACGAATTTCATTTGGCCGGGACAACCTCGTTTAGCAGGGCGTTGGATTCGCATCCCTTGGGTTTCGAATTCGAACCCTGTCGACTAAGGATTCTCCATGTACATGGTAGCTGGTGAACCTATAAATCTGTCGTTTCCACAAAGTCCGCCAAGCCGAAAGAATGCTACTGGGGGGCAATGGATCAGAGGTGATCGTACTCCGATTCAGGTCTAAATTACAATGTGTGGATAAGTGGATGAAGTTACCCCAATGAAAATGTCTAGGGCACAAGACTAGCTAAGATGTACTCTTATACCTAGATGGAGCTGCTAAAACAAGAGACGATAAAACTCGGCTTAAAATTGCTGATTCCATCATCTCGCTTGTTTATGACAAGAACAGTCAGAAACTAAAATAACAAGAATTGGTTCAAACATTAGTAAGATTCTACAATAAAGATGCTAAAAGTAAGTATTAATATTTATCGATTTATATATCTATGTTTTTTAATTATCTTCTTCACTCTGTATTCGAATAGAATTTCAAAATTCTTGCGAAAGAAATTTACTCAACTTTTAATAAAATCTACAAATTTTCTGAAGTGGCATACCAAAGGCATTAAACAATTTACAAAAAAGTACATAGTATATTCCTTGTAACGTTTCCTTTTCCCATTCTTGGTAAGCGGCATTTCCAGCCAGCTGTGTCATCATCTGTGAAAACATTTAAAGGTTAAATGACTGCAAGTTGTCTGATAGGGGGGGTCTTCTCATCACCAAGTGGTCGCCGCATCTAATAATTAGCGATATTGCAGGAGGACGACACATGGTGTTCATCTTTTAGTAGATACTTATTGCTTCTTCAAGGAAAAAAGAGTGTAAACCCATTTGGATGCCAAATGTTTCCCCATTGTGAAGGGACTGTGGACTATAGTTAACACGTGTTCTAGAACGATGTCATGAGGACTCATCACTGCTTGGCATTTCCACTATCGACTGATGGCCATGAAAAGGGCATTTTGCTGAGTAACTACTGAACGATTGAGAACTCAAATGATCAATCGGATATAAAAAGCGGAGATTGGATAACGATAAAATGAGGAATTTCTTTTGAAGAAGGTGAGAGAGGCTTTTTGGATATCGGACTACTGCATTCCGTTCCACCCTGGGGTAGCCGTGCTGACTAACAAACTCTTATTTTCTTGTGGTGTTATTTCTCCGAATTGATTATCTATTTTCAAGATTAACCTTCTACCTTCGACTGTTGGGTAAATATCAACTTCCAAATGATATAAATATCAAATATTTTAACAGATTAGAACACATTATTATGTAAATAAATGGCTGAAAAAAACGAATTGTCTGAAAGTCTACTCTTTTATTTCATCGGTAAGGATCAAGACATTACACACTCTAGGTCAAAAAGTTTTTTTTTTTTTTTAAATTCATCGTGTTTATGTTAAGATCCGGTTTCTAAAAATGTAACTTCTTAGTTTGGGAGATTCGAAAAAGCAGATTCATCAAAATCTTAAATTTCAGTTTTTTTTAATAACATTTTCTTCTTGTATACTTTCTATGACAAAGTAGAAAAGTAAGTTGTAAAAGAAAAAAATATATAAATTTGGATTTTTAAACTATTTAAAATGCATATAACTTTTTTCTAAACTAGGGATGGTTTATAATCATTTTTTAAATATGGGATATTGCAATTTAGCTGTAGAAAGACACATAGTCAACTCAATAATTTATTCCAGTTAGTAATCAACAGAATAAATTAACTTTATTATAAAGTTAATTTATTATAAGTATTATAAAGTATAATTTATTATAAAGTTAATTACAGAATTCCAAAAACTAATGTTATATATTATATTCTCTCTGTATATTTTAGTATATACAATATATTGCAAATATTACTCTTTAATTATTTATATATAAAATATATATATATATATATATATATATATATGGGTGAAGTGAATTACTTGGCACATTAAAATTCCCAAGTGAAGAAAAGTGTCATCAGAACTCGATTATCTCAAGTTGCCATCAGCAAGTAATTAACGAAGAATTATGGAACAAAATCGTGCTCCGAATATTTTAGACGCAATTAAAAGGTTCTCAAGTCATTGACTTATTCTCTATACTGTAACATTAAAATGTTTCTTGATAAATAGTTGGTAGATTTTAAATATGCAAAGGAAGTTACAATGTATCTAATTTAAGTTGCACATTTTGACTTTTCTGAATAAGTTGTAATCAACGGTAATATATTATGAGCAAACTCCATTCCATTACTTTATTGCAAAGAAAATCTACTTAAAAGCATGTTCAGAAATTTTATTACAGCATTATTTCTCTTCGCGGCATAGGAATTTAATATTTTTGCAAATATTTAATACCGAGATTTCCTAGGAAGAAAGTTAGATTTACTGATATTCTTAATGAAAGCGCAACTGATGATACAATATGTCTAAAAGCTTGGTGGTCACATAGAAATGATTTTTACTATCTTGATTGCAAAAGGGACTATTATGACTATCTCTCTATTAAGGTCCGAGATCATAAAATTCTTCTTGAAAATTCCATCTGATGTCATCGTTTTTCAAGAGTCTATAAGCGATGGCACTCTTACAAACATGCATTCACTCTTTGGAATTCTCATCACATTGTTACTGAGATCTGTAAACTATGTTGATTTATAACTATCGACATGCTCTCTGCATGTATGTTGCAGATTTCTACAAATCTTCTTTGTGTACATCTTCATTATATGATGATATTTTAAAATCTAATTTAAATAAAAATTAATTTCTAAAGTGTTAGCTTAATTTGATCTATAATTTCATTCTCTTTTTTTCCTTGTCCGATTCCACTTTATCGACGTAGTTAATTTACGATAAGCTCAGTAAAATTGCTGAATAGGCTAGAAACCGACTTTCCCAACATCCACGTGAATGTCTAGAAAAATATCCAATAAGAATATTCTTTTTAAAAGATCCCTGCGTTTCTTTCCTTATTTGTGGTTGACGTATCGGAAATCCTTCACTGAATCTTAACATATTAAAGGCGGAAGATCTTATCAAAAGTATGCTAGGTATCACGGATCAAATCGTAATACTACGATTCCCGCCTTTAATGTGTTAATAGCACATTAGCACTGTAAACATTATTTTCCCTATCAAAATATGGTATTTGAGACGAGGGATAATTAATCTCATGGCTCTTCCCTATTCTGCTTGTGCCACATTGCGTGACAGACGTGTCCTGTCCGTGTCTTCTTGTAAATAACTTATGCCTCTCCTCCCAAAAGAAAGAAGAATAAAGGAAGCTTGAAAAATGAAAGGTGTCTTCTCCTCACTGTCTTTGACACTGCATTCTGCTTTCAAATTTTTAATACTTATATATATCATCGGAAAGCTGAAACTTCAAATTAGTTTAACAAACAAATTTAGTTTTTGAATGTTAACACTTTTGTAAACCTTAAGCATTTAGAAATATGCAGTTTTTTTTGCCCTTTTTTTTAAATATATTTTCTGAACCTCCAAATTTTGATATATGCAACAAAAAAATTTCCCATTGCATTTGTATGGTGTTTTATTTTACA
Source organism: Argiope trifasciata (assembly GCA_026543055.1). Classification (NCBI taxonomy): domain Eukaryota; kingdom Metazoa; phylum Arthropoda; class Arachnida; order Araneae; family Araneidae; genus Argiope; species Argiope trifasciata. The sequence continues at coordinate 4,540,188 of JAPMOQ010045993.1, forward strand.
ATATTTATGAATATTATCCAGATATTAAACCTATTTTTATTGCACGCAGTAATGATATAATTTTGATTTCATATATTTCGTTTATTTTTCAGATTTTCCTGCCACGTGACTTTAAAATAATAAGAATTAAAAGTTGAATATAATAAGAACTGAAAGTTGAAACCATATTAGGTTTTAACAATTTTGTAGACGTTAAACTTTTAGAAAATGCAGTTTTTTGCTCTTTTTCTTAAAATATATCTTCTTACCCTCCAAATTTTGGTAAGTGAAGTAAAAAAGTTTCCCATTACATTTGTATGGCGTTTTCTATTACAGTATTTACGAACATAATCCAGCTATTAAACCTACTTTTATGGCAGGCAACAATGATATCATTTTAATTACATATAATATTGCGTGTATTTTTTCAGATTTTCCAGTTACATGACTTTAAAATACTAATAATTTTTTTAAAAAAACGAATGAAAATAAGTTCACTGTAATTTTTGAATCTTTAGTTACAAAATATACTAATTTTGGAGTTAATTAATTCAACTTTTTTTTCCGAACGTATAAATTCCTCTTTATAAATTTGATAATTACTACTTCACATCATGGAATAAATTTATTATTATTAAAAAGGGCCCTAAGAAATAAATATTTTAATGTTATTTATAATGAAAAATGCTTATTCTTGTCTCGTAGATTAAATTGTACATCAAATATAGAACTACAAAAGATATTGCTTTGAAAATCCTTTTCATTTACTGAAATTTCGATCATTTTCGTTGCATAGAATCTGCCAATTTCCTTAAAACTGAATAATAAATTTTTCAGAAGTTCGTTCGGAAGCCTTCACCTTTTTCTATATTTAACCAAATGTGAACAATATCTGCAAGTTAGAACGAAGCTTCTTTCAAATAATATCCTTTATTCTTCGCAGAGCAAAGAATATCTTTCATCCTTCATTTTCATACTCCCCATGTTCGCCCGGTATGTTGATCTTTTCTTCTGCATGCTGAAGAAGTCCCATAAAAAGTTTTACTGCTTAACAGAATTCTCCATTTGTATAAGTAATGAGCATAGGCAAGACCCGACTCCCAAGATGCTCTTTTTCGAAGGATTTTGCCACGTGGTCCAAGAAAAATTAATTATTCTTGCAAACAACCTGAACATTTGTAAGAAAACTGGAATATTATGTTTGAGGCATAATTTAAAACTACATACATAATTTCAGTAAATGAAGGATTATGGGAATATTTCATGTCTCGTTACATAAGAAAAGACTGCGTTATAATAAATATGTGAAGTTTTTTTGTAAAAATAATTACTTATTCATGTTATAAAAATAAATTGTTAGAGTGTCTAAAACTGTTATAATGTTTCATAATTTGTTACAATATTAAACAGCGTAGCTGATTACACTCATTTAGTTTTGGCATCACTAGGGCGTTTAAATATAGCCAATAAAGTGGATAATTGGAAATTCCTATTAATAGTCTTATAAAACAATTTTTACAGGTTTTTATTGAATTTTTTTAAATCTTACATAATGTCAATAAATATAAGTAATCTCTCTCACTGTCTGTATGTGTGGGTGTTTATTTTAGCTTAACTATATTAACTCCCCATTTTACAGCTATTTAGGAACGAATCTCGTAATTTTGAACTGCTGTCAGGTGACGAAGATGGCACCTGAGCTCTCACCAACTTCACCAAACTTCTATGTCACAACAGAGGGAGAACAGTTACCTAGCGTTTAAATGTAACTAATAAATTGGATAATTAGTAATTTCTAAAGGCCGTCTTATGAAACGATTTTGACAAATCCTTATTGGTTCTTTTTTAACGTTGCATAATGTCAATAAATATAAACTCTCTTTTTCCATCCCACTGTATGTGCGTGTGTTTAGTTTAGCTACATTAACGTCCCATTTTACAGCAACACTAGGGCTATTTTGAGACGAATCTCGTAATATTGAAGCGCTGTCAGATGAAGAAGATGACACCTGAGCTGGCACCACCTTCTTTAAACTTCTGCACCACAGCAACAGGAGAACATTTACCCCGACTAACTTAACGCACACCAAACCCACTAAAACGACGGTTTTTCTGTAGAGTTGGACCTAAAACCTGAAATCCTGGTTCCAAAACCGAGATCTTATCACCAAGTCATCGTGACCATTTATATGTGCGTGTTCTAGGCATATTCAAAGTAAAAGCATACAGTTCAATTCATCCATTTTATCTATTAAAAGTAGTCATTCAGTTCTATGAAGTTATAAGTAAAAAACAGAGATGCCCCATAATTATTTTTGCGTATTCATTAATAAAGTGTCACCATCCCCACATAAAAAGTCAAGCAAGTCCTTGAGCAATTGTTGTTAACACTACAATTGCTAATTTTTTTTTAATATCAGTCTTACAAATAAATGTTTTTTCGTCCTTCGACATATGTGAAACAGAACTATAACAAAATAAGAATCAAAATTTCATCTACTTAAGCCGTTGCGTTTTTAAGTTATGGCGTTTATATGCATTAAAATGCCCTGACTAACAAACGGACAATTCCTTGGTGAGTTCAACCTTGCATTCTTCTATATAATTGTGGCAGTACATTTTTTTCATGCATTTAGTAATACTTTTGTCATGATAATTATATAAAACTTGTGTAGCAGTTTTCATAATATTTATTTTATAAAATTTTACTCAAATGCTACTTAAATTTTTTCTCGTTATAGGATATTTTATCTAGGATGTTATTATTTTTTCCTGTTTACAAGTTATTTGTGTTTTTAAAGCATTTCCATTTGTCTATGTAGGTTATTTTGCCTGATTTTTATACATAAATCTTTTTTTCCCATTCCAAATTCATTTCTTTTCCTTTTGGAATCTCTGTATTTATGGGTAATAACATTATAAAACATTTACAAAATACATCCCTGGAAAGAAATGCTACTATAGAGTCATTTACATCTTGTAATATATGAAGATTCAATTATTTAATCTGATAAAAACCTTTTTTTAATTCAGTTATGAAAGAAAATTTTCTTTAATTTTTTTCCCTTATAGAAAGCATTCCCTGTTCTTATGAATAATGTACAACGGCACAAAGTACTTTGTTCCATTTTAATATATAAAGTCTATTTCTAGTGATGGCTCCAGTAACCATGTATAGAAAATCACTTCCTAAAATAATAACATACTTAAATAATATACTACATACTATATACTATGAATAATACTACTACAAAAAATGAATTTTTCTACCTATTATAAATGAATGCGCAACTTCATATAAAAAAGAATTTCATGCTTCATTTAAAAAAGAATTTTATTTATATGGATGTTTTGAAAATTAAGTGAATTGAAGAAGAACACATAGAAGTTGTTTCTGCGGCCCAGCCTAAATTACCAACTAGCCTAAACTGAGCCTAAATTACTAGCTAGCCAAACTTAAACCTAAATTAATTACTAGCCTAAATTACTAACTAGCCTAAAATAATTTTAGGATATTTTAATGACAAAATTCCTCTAAGCAAATTGACCAGACTTCCAGAGGTGCCCGGAAAGAGTTTTTTAGGAACATTGAAATTTAAATGCATGTACAAAGAGAAGAAGAGGTTGTGCCTTTGAAATACAGTGGGTAAAAAAAGTCTCCGTACGCAGATACGAATGCAAATCAAAGCTTAATTTGTCACACAAAATTCATAATGATAAAAATGAAAACTTAAAAATGAGTTAAAACTAATATTATTTAATATTTATTCACATTAAAAGGATGATAATACTGACAAAATTAAATAATATATCTTAAAAACTCAAAAAATGTCGTAAACTTGGAACAAAAAAAGTCTCCGTACGGTGCCCTAGCACAAGAAAAAAGTTTACAAAAATGCAAAATACATTTAACAAATATACATTTAATGATCAGTGGGCCCTCCTTTGTCCTTATTACCTCTTTTAAACGTTGAGGCATTACCCCTACAAGCTTTTTTTTGTTGTTGTTTCTGGAGAAATATTACACCAAATGCTACTAATGGTCCTTTCGAGCTCAACTTTGTCTTTTATGTCTTATTTTTTAAGTTGTCGGCCAATTTCTTCCCACAAATGTTCAATGGGGTTTAAATCGGGTAACTGGGGAGGGCTATGAAGTTGTTGTTTAACATGGTAAAGGCAAAATCTTAGAGGTGTGTTTAGGATCGTTGTCCTGCTGAAAAGTAAATCCAGTTCCAAGAGATAGTTTCCCTGCACTGGATAACATATTTTGTTTAAGAATATCCAGATATCCATATCGATCCATATTTCCCTCGATGAACTGCAAATTTCCTACTCCAGAAGCACTCATACACCCCCTCACCATAACACCGCTACCACCGTGCTTCACAGTTCCGTATAAATTCTTAGTTAGCATTTGTTCGTTTGGTTGTCTCCACACCATAACTCGGCCATCTGACCCATGAATGTTAAATGTTGATTCATCGGTAAAAAGAATGGATTCCCAAAAAGATAATGGCTTGCTTACATGCTTCTCTCCAAACTCGAGGCGTTTTTTCCTGTTGTACAAACTTATATAGGGTTTCTTCCGGGCCGCACGTCCATGATAACCACTTTTTTTAATGACATTTCTCACGGTTTGAGTTGAGACTTTAATGTTGTAACTAACCATTAAATCAGCTGCCAACTTCGGTGCACTAATTCGTGGATTTTCTTGGATTTCTTCATTCAACTTGGCGTAAGATGTTTCTTTTATGCACGCGATTTAATTCTGACGGCCCCCCGGATCGATCTCTATCCTCAAGTGAATGAAGTTTACGATATCTTTCAATGATATATTGCACAGTAGACATCGATTTTTTAATCTTTTCACTAATCCTTTTCATGGATAATCCATCATTTCGTAATTTAATCACTAATTCCCGAATAGCTCTGGGAATTTCCATTTTGAGACGATCAAGAACAAATTTAAACTCAACAACTGTCTAAATGTTGTTTTCTTATCAGTGATTAACTTTCTGACGTCAAAGATTTACTGCGGGCCTGTTTTAAAAACGTCAGAAATAATTTGCATAAAGCGTACGGAAACTTTTTTTGCACTGCAATTTTCAATTTACCTTAGATATTGCAAATAATATGCTTTTCTCGTTTTTTAAAAATAAAAATTTACAAAAATCTCTTTCTATAGACTTATACTAAACACATATAGACAGTATTTAAAGAAAAAATGCAATACTTTACAAATTATGCTCATTTATTCTTAAATTTAGTTACCGTACGGAAACTTTTTTTACCCACTGTATGTTATGAGGTATGAATCGACTCATTTTCTTAATGGATTAAGAACAAAGTTTGTTACTGAAAATGAATACCTTGAATACAAATAAGGAAAAAAAACAAAAAAAAATACTAAAATTATAATGAATTATTCTCGTTCAACTTATTACTTTATAGATCTTTTATAAAATAAATAAGAAAAAAATAATTCTAAATTTAGCTTTACAACTTCACCGTGAGAAATCTTTTATTAAAGGATGAGAGAAAAATAAACATATGAAACTAAATCTTACAGCAAAGTTTTACTGTGCTTGATCTGTGTATAATCTTGCGAATTATTACTGTGTGCTTAATTCGCGTGAAACGATATAAAGCACTTAAGAAAAAGAATAAGAAGAAAGTGAATATGTAGCAATTATAATTTTTTACAATAGTACCAACTCCAAAAATCAGAATTATCTTAGTGAATTATCTTGTTTTAGAGCAGAATGAAAACTAATGATCAAAATAATGCAGATTAACTATGATATGTGCCAGTTTTTAATTAGATGAAGCAATGCTGCTTGGTGTACTAATATATGAAAAAATCTCAGGTTTTTTTTCTGTTCTTAATTTCTTGTTACCTATTATTATAATAATTTAGTAATGCTGGATTTTTTTAAAATTTAATAACGTATCGGTCACTAATATAAAAATGATTTATTAAATGATTAATAAAATCTGAAAATATCAAAACAATATATTATTACCCCTTTAGGTGCTATGGTTCCCTTTTGAGAATTTTGGAATTTTATGTGTATTGTGTATAGCTGAAAATGTGCATTCTATGTTTCGCTACAGCAAAAGAACAATTTTGAAATTCGTCTGAACGTTGAAGGAAACAGAATTGACATATTTGAAGCTTTAGTTTTTTTATTCGCATTTTAATATTTTAATTAAATGTAGTATATAAGTATGTAATTGGAGGATTACAGTCAAGATTTCTTATTTATTTAGTCTGTTACCTTTCATTGAAATGAATTTATTGACCATTTCGTGATATACCCTTTTTCAAAAATATAAAATAATTTCAAAACAAGAAACTAATTATAAGTTTACACAACTGTTGTTATATATAACGTTACAGAACAAAACTTTAAAAAAAACATTTGGCCGCAAATAGGTTAAAATTACCTTTGCAAGATTAAGATTACAACAGCTTCAGAAAGAAAAAAAAAGAGAAAAATTGGTTTAAAAAATTCCATTTTTACGAAAAAAAAAGTTAATTTAAATAAGTGTGCAATGACAAATAATTCTTTCCTTTTAAAATGTATGCAAAAAAATCGTAGAAACTTTTAATTGGTTCTTTTAATTGAAGTATATAATACATTAGTAAATATGAATACTGCGTAAAAAATTAATTTTAAAATTGAAAAAAGAGTTTAAAATATTAATTTCTATATTTTAGAAACCATTCTATTATTTGCTATAGTAAAATTAATATATGGATTGTTTAATACGATCTCATCCTTATATTCCTTGAGTATTCAATGAATGCACATCATGTGGGTGAAAGTAATATTATACGACGTGTCTTCGTGTTTATTCTTTATACATTTTAAGAATTTTATGTCTGATTTACAATAATGTTTATTTTTGGAATTTCTGGCTTCACTCTTAATCTCTTATTATGGAATTATTATGCCTGAAACAACTTATGCTTTTGATCTTGAATATATGATATTGAAAACTAAATTTCCATATAACAGGGAATTTCAAGAAATAAAAAGAACACTTATCAAATTTTAATTTTTAGAACACTCCCAGAAATCAAACTGATTTAAACAGTCTTACAGAACTGGATTTATTCAAATAAAAACCCTTTTCAAATGAATAAGAATTCATATTTTATTATTGCAAGAAGTTTTATAAGAAAAAAATCAGCCTGACTTTTCAGAAGGTTTCAAAAAATTATTAGAAAGAATTTTAGAAAGGAACTTGAGCACGCATAACAACAAAATTGGCATACAAGTTGGAATACTTTCAGTGACAACTTAACCTGAATAATTTATATTTAAATCCCACCTAAAAAAAAGTTCTCTCACGATCAGATCAGACAAATAATGAAAGCTAAGCTGTAAATAAGTCATTCGTCCTGCATAAATTCCAGAATTCCAGCGACTCCAAAAACAAAACTACCGTTTAAATTGAAAGCAAATGCTAACAAATGCAAATTCTAGTGCCGGGCAAAATAACGGACTGAATGCATAATCATTGTCTACAGTGCCGTAGCGGGAAACACACTTCCAGGCGCAAATTCGCTTCGATTTTCGCACTCTCGCTCTAGAGTTACGTCACAGATGACGTCAATGACCGAAAAGACAGAAGCGAATCAGATGACTAGGATTAAACCTTCCTCTAACCACAATCAATCAGGAATGCTCGAGACACAATGCTGGAACTTAGTGTAGATTTCGTGGGGCGTTGCGGATTTTTTTTTATTGCGTTTATGTTTCCGCCGATCTGTCGAACAATTTTATACTTCCGTTACGCCATCTATCGGTACACCACAAATTTAGCTTCCAGGAGACGAATGCGATTCTTCGTATTAATACTATTTTTTAACGGATATAAATAGTTATTTGCAAATAAAAGAAAAAGTAAATAAATAAAGTATGTTTTGCTATAAATTTTACTAATCTTCAATAGAAAATATCATCAGCCCCTTATAATATTTTCATATAATATTGTCACAGATAAAGTAAGTTGCAAAAACTTGTGCATTTAATGCAAAGATTTTAATTTTTTGCATACTATTACTAAAATTGCATTAAATTAACCTTAAAATAACTCGTATAATACTTACTTTCACTATGCCAATAACTATATGGCATGTTTTTAGAGGCAAGTGTTTTATATACATTACATTCTAATAAGCTGGACTTCATCGTTTGACATTTAGAATGTTGAACAACATTATGAGCATATTATATAACATCTCGTGCTCATAAAGTTTGAATTTCCTAATTTATTATTATATTTCATTCTTTTGGTGGTAAATATTTCTAACATTGAATTTTTCATTTTACGAGATAAGAGATTATTCATTTTATATTAGAGATATTTCATTTTACGAGATGAAAAATAATTATTATACCAGTGGCGTTGCGATGTGGGGACAAAGTAAATTAAGCATGCCCCAACTTCCCTATTAAAGGCTGGTATTGAAGCAAAACATTATTACATGTTAGTCATCTTTTAAGGTATCCGACTACGTTAAAAGCACTGGTTATCGACCACATTGGCGAATTTTTTTAATTGTTATTTCTTGTAGTTCAGACTTTCCGAAGCAGTTTATCTTTTATAGGAAAAGGAAGCCCTGATCAGGGTCACATTTGTTTGCATCTTAAAACTTTAATTTTCACAAACATTATCCACCGTTAACATGATATATCAAAAACGAATAGAGGTATTAATATAGAATTTCTAAGGTGCTTTTTAAATAATATGGACAATAAAATGAACCAAAAATTTTATTGTTGGTGAAATACTTTTACTTTTATAGGTGTTTTTAGAAAAATTAAGTTATGAATTTATGAAAAAAATGCATATATGCGTATATTTTTACCCATAACTTCTTTGCATCTCAAAATGTTTCTTAATTTAGGGTTCGTTTCATTCATAACCATATTCTATAACCTGCGGTCAAATAAAAATAGGATTGATGCATTACAATTTTATGTTGAGTGTTGTTGTTGTTGTCGTGTCCGTGTTTTACACGGAAAGGGGGTGTAGTAGCTTCTGAGGGTAAAGACCCCTGAGCACCCAGAGGGCAGAAGTCTGACTTCTAGCTCACACACACAACACAAACCTTTTTAGGGGGTGGTCGAATTCATTCATACACTCATTCATCCATCAGCAAGTCGGAATTTAGATCCAAATCAGAGACCGACTCATCCCTGATTCAGTACCCCCAGAGGTATCGTTTTGTTATGGGAACATGGAGGACTTTGCAGTCTCGATATATTTAACGTGCCCCCACTGCTATTAGCCAACACGGCGGTCTTTGGCCAAGACGAGGACAGAACCTGCGACCTTTCGGTTACGAGACTGACGCTCTACCAACCAGGCTACCACGGCCTTATGTTGAGTGTTAACCGCTATGATTAAATTTCATTAAAGTTATTGTAAATTTTCCTATTTCTCAAAATGTATTATATTTTCAAATAAATTTGTTGTATTCATAGTATTTTGTGTTATAATTGACTATACATCTAAAAGCTACTGTTTTAAATAGTTTTTAAAAAATCCAATTCTTCAAAAATTTCCCTTCGAACGTGGTTGGATACCTTAAAACTAATTATTATTCGGCAAGTTATAATTGCCCATTTTATAAGTGAAAATATCACCATAGTTATGTGGATCACATAAAAATTGTTACAATTATAATCACAAATGTTTTCTAAGATCGAAGTCAGTTTTAATAGTACGATATTAATTCTCTTGATTGTATGATAATATTCAACAATATTTAAAATTATTGTGAATTAAACTGACATGGATAATATTTATTTTCAAGATGTAGTAAGTACTGTTGTGGTATGCTTTAAGATATCTGAATTATGTGAAAGTTTCGAACTACTATTCTATTTTTCAAAAGTACGCATTATTTTGCTTTTCCTGTATTGAATTATAAATTAATTCTCAGCATTAATCATTACGTTTTAAAATTAGTTTTAAGTGAAAGGTTTAAACGAAATTTTTAAATATCCAGAAAGTTTTATTTTGACAAGACAGATAATTTTCAAACCAGTCTTTCCATTTTATATCTTTCTTGGATTAAATCACAATTCCAATATTTTTCTTCATCAATAAAGTACCTGCTCAAGCAAAAAAAATGAACGATGAAAAAAGAAAGACACCACGTGGAGTTGAAAAACAAAGGCTCTTAACAAAATTAAATGGAGGGATTATTCACACAAATTGCGAAGGAAGACATCGTTAATCTCTTCAGAGACGACCGGCTTAAGCGAGAGCGTTTAAAAAGAAATCATTTTTTTATGCCGATAACATATAGAATGTTTTGTCATTTTTTCCCACCTTTTAAAAAATCATTTAGAATATTAGAAAAAAAATTAGACTTTCCTATATTTATTCGATGATAATATTTTCCTTTTATTAAAATCCATTTTTAATGGGATGGGAAAATACATATAGATGTTTTCAATGGGTATTCAAAATTTATATATGAATTAAATAATAATATATAATTATTATACAATGATCTCTCATTATATAATTATTATTTCAGAATTTAATTTCAAAATTATCACCTAAAAGTAAATATTTTCTGTCTATACATTGGGTTTTACTTTAATTTCTGAGTTGTACGAACTTTTATTTTTCCCACCAGACATTATGTGCCGAATCCATAATGTCAAATAAATATGTCGAACCTATAACGTCATATAAACAAATTATTTTTAAGTACCAAATTAATTAATAAAATTATTTTAACATGAGGTGAACTCATTGTATCATATAAACAAATTATTTTTAACATGTGCTGAACCCATAACATCGTGTAAACACTGTAATATGTGGCGAACTTATTATATAAACCATTTTTTTTAAACAGTATAATTGGAAAATACTTTCACAAGGCCTTTTTTCTGTTTGCTGCCTTTTTCTTAAGAATATGAGAGAATTTTTATTAAAGAAGCTTAAAAAAGGATAAAAATTAGTTATTTCCATAATTTCATGAGAAAAAATATACCTGTTCTTAGATTCTAAAGAAAATTCAAGTAAAAATATATTAATAATTTCCCCCCATTCACCAAACTACTTCGCTAAATTCTTTTTTCACGTCTTTGAAAGGATACATTTTTAAGTACCAAAGCAGTTTGCAGATACATTAATTATGTCACTATATTTAATCTCAAAGATTTCAACTTTCATGGTAAAAATGCTTACTCAGACAGATAAAATTAATTAAAACAAGTAATTTTTCTTACCGTAGAATAATTTAGATATTATTGGAAAAAACAATATAAAAATATGATATTTAGGACAAAAATAACGAATAAAAAAAGACTAGGAATTGTAATATCTGTTACAAAGTCTATAAAGACATTCTAAATGAACGTACTAAAATAAAACAAAAAATGAAAGAATCTTATTCAAAAATCAAATCAGGTACTTAATGCTGTATCTTGATATTAATATTATTCCCGCCTCCATGTTATGAAAGCTTAATTAATGGCTTTAAGGTTTGAACGAAGAATTTTTCCATTAGAACAGCGTTCTGCTGCAATTTGCTGAAGAATCACTCTCTCCAGCAATCTCTATTATTGACTATCGAAGCTTTATTATCTCAATAAGCTCTACTACCGACTCTCGAAGTTCAGTTATCCCAACAAGCTCTATTACTGATCTTTTCATCAGAATCAATCCAAACTACAAAACTTCTCCATCATAACTTTTTCATTGCTTTATTTTGAAATTTCTAAATTTTGTAAATTTTATTTCAAATATTATTTTTCTGTCTTTATCATTATTCCAAACACTTAAAATTATTTATCCTCACAAACAGGCACCAAAATGTTATTATTTATTCGGCATTTCGCCCAACACGAAACTCAGAAAAGAGATATGCCCTTCCTATTGTTATTTTTCCTTTAATGAATTATACGCGCATCTCAAGCAAATACCATATTTATCTTGGTCTTGTAAGCATTATTTTTTATAATATTTTATAACATATGGATTTTTCTATCATTCCTAATTGATCAATTGATTTTTTTTTTACTTAACGTTCAATAATGTTTTCAGAAATTGCTATAATACCTTTCCAGGTGCACGTTGACTCCTACGATGAGCGGCAACGTTTTTTTGCATTTTTACTTTTAATTTTAATATATAAATATACGTGTGAATCATTCCAGATGAATCATTAATGTACTGGTCACCTTGTTTTACATTTTATTTCTACTTTTATTATTCATATGTGCTTCACCCTGAAACCCCTGAAAGAACGAAATTTAAGAATGACGATAAGCTCCAGTTATTGTTAACATTTATCAAATGATTTATTTATTTATATTGCTATCTATTCGAACCATAGCCGCTGAATATGAAATAGCATAATTGCGTTTTCATGGCAAGAGCAACAAGAAACATTGATGAGAGGTCAGAAAAATAGTTATTATATTAATATTATTCACTCCATTTAGGGGTAGGATTTTTGTTAATATTATTTTCTCTTCTAGTTTAAAATGTATTGCTTGTTTCCTGTTGAACAATATATTTACATATGCTACTATTTAAGCTTTCTCCCTTTTTTATACAATATATTATATTTTTTACAGATTAAGAATTATATTTAGAGATTTTATTTTATCGTAACAAAAAAAATTTAATCAACGTTCACAATCAATACACAGATTATAAACGAGAAAAAATAATATTTAATAAATGTTTCGTACACTCACAAACAACTATGGGAATTTTAATATTTACCAGATATCGGTCTTTTAGCATAAAATATATACAATGCTGAAGCATTCGAATAAGGAAAAAAAGTACATTAAAGTAATAACCATTGTTACTTACATTTTATACAGCATTTTGATCATTCAAATAATGAACTTTAATCGTTGCTTTTCAGAGACTAAACAGTGATAGCATGCGACTGCCATCGTATCACTTTTAGATATAATAGCAACATAATGATTTGGTGAAGCGATGTTAGCAGTACAAGAAGAATCACCCATCCACTTTCGTACGACAGTCTCTACTGCCTTTAAGTGCTAATGGATGTTTCTATCTTCTTTCGAGTAATTTATGATCAAGATTCTGAACCCCTATTACCTCACGAACATTTCATCAAGAAAATTGCCTTTAAATGGTCAGTTTATCGGATTGCAAGATTTTTTTTTAAATGTATCAAATAGTAAAAGAAAGATGAAGTGACCACTCTGAAAAAACAAAATGACAATAATATGTTACCACTTTTGTTCGCTTAAATATTTGAGTTGATGATGGTGGTGATGTCTAATGCCACTTGGTCATACCAAGCCCGAATGAGCAGAGCTCTTAAATGAAGGCAGAGGTGTGCGCCTTTTGTTGTTAACGAGCACCGTTCAGGGGAATGTTTGACTTTGCTCGAACGCACACGACACAACTCTTTTTAGGGGGTGATCGAATTCATTCATGCACTCATTCATCCATCCTCAAGTCAGAATTTAGATCCAAATCAGAGACCGACTCATCCCTAATTCAGTACCCCCAGAGGTATAATTTGTTATGGGAACTTGGAAGACTTCGCAGTCACGATATATTTAACGTGCCCCCACTGCTATTAGCCAACACCGCGGTCTTTGGCCAAGACGAGGACAGAACCCGTGACCTTTCGGTTACGAGACTGACGCTCTACCAACCAGGCTACTGCGGCGGCCGAGTTGACGATTGAAAACAAATAAAAAAATGTATGTCTTCAAATTTTGCAGTTATTTGTAATATTAACTCTTTACATTCAGATGGTGCCTCTCATCATCCAAGATGGTGCATCATTTTGATTTTTTTTTTTTTTTTTACTTTTCAATTTTGATTGTTGAAAATGCCTACAGAATGGTAATACGATGCAGATTGATTTTTCAAAGAATTTCGTGTTACAACAGTTATGTGCATTTAACTTCCAGAACAATAAACAAATTTTTGTACATTATTGTTTTATTATATTACAAATTATTGTATATTTTTGTATTACAAATTTTTGTTATTTATATATTTTTGTATTTAAATATTGTAATAAACAAATTTTTGTATTTGTAATAGTTACTGTACAAATTATTACAAATTTTTGCATTAAAATTTTTTTTGTATACTTATAAAATATTATTTTATAAGTATACATTGAATTACTTTTCCGAGTGCAAAGGTTTAATCCACAGTTAAAATTTGTAATTTTTGCTATATAAATTTCAATATTTGATTTTAGAAGTTCAACATTGTAAATAAAAGCACCGATCTAATGATTTTTTAAGTTAAGCTGCACTGCTGTAGCAAATGAGCCTTTTTAAACTTTAATTGGTTATTAATAGTGAGGGAATTTTGAAATCGAAAATATTTAAGTATTCTTATATTTATGCGAATATTTATGTAGAGATTTAATTAGCGGCCATTACTATTCCAAATTTAGTTTCATTTTGTTGTAATAGATAGCACCATGGATTCCATCGAATACCACTGATCCAAAGTCTAAGACGCGAGACGTCAAGTTTGAGAAAAAGTGAACTGTGAGCATTCGCTTATCAGACGGACAGAGGGAAGGTCATTTGCTCCGAATAATGATTATTTAGTACGTTCTCCATGAAACACTTGAATAGGCTTCATCCTTGGTGGCATCTAAAGGTGATACTTTTTTCTCTGTTGTAAATAGCCTATCCTAATAGCCTGTCATAATTCTGAATGTCTTTTCTGTATTCTTTGCTGTAAATAAATTTACTGTTTTCATTTAAAATCTTCTCTTTAATCAGTGACCCTAGACACGGATCTAAGTATTGTTGAATGAGCATTCTGTCCCATTCATTCCTACATTTATGTACATTTTTCTTCTGTAAAAGAAATGGGCACATATCGAATATTTTTATGGTTATGGTTGTGTGTAAATATTGGTGATCACTTTCGTCTTGCGGATACTTTACGAGGCTACAAATCGTAAGTTCGTGAGTTCGATCCTCTGAGGAATTCAATCTCCTCATTGGCTCGTACGATAAGTTGATAACCCACCATATGGTAAACCTTGCATTCATGTTTTTTAAGCAACTCGAATATTTCTTCATATTCAAATCCTTAATTTCCAAATGATGAATAAATTATTAGTTAAAAACACATTACATAAATTATTAGTTACTATTTAACATTTTTTGGACTCATTTCTTATCAACCTAAGGACAACAGCCACTTAGTTGTAAGATCTCGCTGGTTCGGAACCGAATGATTTCAAGTTCGAGACTCGATTCCACCGAAGAACCGTAGAATAGATGGGTCGTCGGGCTCACGTTAAATCCATTAGGCCAAACTCCCATCCGCTGATGTGGTGTGGAAGTCTGGAGAGGTCAGGTCAGATGCCATTTTGAATAGCAGTCAGATGACGAGTGCGACAAGTTCCGCCCCAAAAATCCGTCATTTTGAACCACGGTCAGATGAAGAGAGCAGCACCTGAACTGGCACCCCCCTCACCACATCAGCGAAAGGACGTTTGGCCTGACATATTTAACGTGCAAGAGACACCTCATATGACGGTTCTTCGGTGAAATCGAGTCTCGAACCTGAAACCCTCCAGTTCCGAAGCCGAGACCTTACCACCAGGCCACAACGGCCCGAAAATTTAAAAGGGATGTTAATATAATTAAATTTATCACCCTAACAATGACACTCCGCTTTATCAAACTCTTTAAAATAAAATCTCGATACCATTGGATAGGATCTATCTCAAAATAACGTCTACAATTACATAAACGTTTAAAATTGCTTGTCCACTTCGCTTTGAAGTATTTCTTACAAATTAATACAATGCGTCATATGTATCACTATTCAGTAGTCTTCGTAAAATAAATAACACATGGGAACATTGTATGGGGTCTCAAGTGATGCGGAATCACTCCTCCCGTAATAAGGGCAACAAAAATCATGTGTTCGTTGGAGTGTTAAGCAGTCGATACAGATTATTCCAGTCGGTCACTTCACATATTCTTTCCGGATGATATTATTGAAGTACAATAGGATAGAATAATCCCAAAGAATATCGTCCATACTATAGTTGTTTGCAATTGTCTTATTTTTTTTACATTGTAGTACCAAAAAATGTTCCGATTTTCTTTAGGTTTGCTTTAGTTATGTTATTGACCATTTTTAAAGAAATTCGTTTATTCTTTTACAAGACAAAGCTCCGTTTATGTTTTTATCGACGATTATATGGTGAGGAAGTTACCAATGTTTTAGAAACAATGAAAATATAAAAAAAATTGTTTTTATCTGAAAGAAATATTTGTATTATCTAAAATATAGAAGATTGGAAAGAAAATATTTTACTTTCTGGAATGTAAAATACACACAAAAAAATATATTATAATTGTCAAAAATTCAATCTTGAAATGAAGGTGAATCCCCATGGTTTAGATCTCTCTAATTCGAAAAAAGTGACATGTTTATAAATTATAATTAAAATTTTTTTTAAAGAAATCATTCTAAAGTATACATTTTCGCTGTCCAAAAGTATATTTGCCCCAAATTTGGTAGCTCTAAATCAAATAATATAATGTATAAGAGCCTGAATACATATTTTAATTCATCGTTATTAAAGATAGAAATAAATTTTTTTACTACAGTTTAGAAGAGAATAATTTTAAAATCTGACTGAAATTAATATAAGATATATTGAAATTAAATTTCCTCTCAAACGTTTTTTTTTATGTAGTTGGATTACACGTGTTCATGCGCTTCCTAGAAAAGCAGAAAAATCATGTAAAATCCTTCAAATTTACACTTTTAATAAAATGGTTTGGGACTTAATGAAGAATGAGAAATATGAACATAAATGTTTTCATTAATATCAATAATTAAGGATAAAAATGATCAAATTAAATTGTAATGTATAGTTAATAATAGTTAGTTAATAGTTAATCTTAAATATTATGTATTAAACTTTTATTTTTGAATATAATTCTTAGACGATAGTTAATCTTTAATACATGTTATGCATGTAATATTGCCAAAAAAAACCCAATAAACTGTAAAAAAATCTTTACAGCAATCTTTTTATAAATACTTTTTTAAAAATAAATACTATAATATACTTCAGAAAAAGCTTTTTCTTTGTTTAAGTATATAAATACCTTTGAATTTCAATTTTTTTCATCATTTTACCCAACATTTTAATCCTAGATAGGAGTCAAAATGACCTCGAAGTAGTTCATTAGCTCCGATTATCCCGTGATATTTGTCCTTGATTACAGTACTTTTTCAATGCTTTCGATTTGATCTTTCAACTGTGTATTGGCAAAATAAATATGAACACGTGCGTATAACCGAGATATTCCTCTTAAAAAATTTTGATGCTATTTATTGGCTCCATGTGTCTGAAACTACTTTTAATTTCAATAATGCAAAAGGAATAAAGAAATAATCTTAAAATCATGTTTTAAAATAATGTATTCTTCATTTTTGTTTGTTAAATTCAAACAATTATTAATATTAATATAATTTCATAATATATAAAAGAAATAAGAAAAAAACCTAAATGTTTGAATAATCATTTATCACATTTTAACAATATTTAACACTATACCTTTTAATATTTTTGCTAATCACGTGATTTCCAGAATTTACTGTGCTTCCAAAACAAATTGTAATGATTTTTACAAAGGACAAAAATAACAATGGAGATATTTTGACTCCATATCTTTGACCGCTTGAGAAAATTCATGTCTCTAGTAATGGGTTAATAAAAAACATCATATAAACACTTTTTTTTTGAAAAAAATCCCTCCAAACCTTAATTTTCTCATAGTTGGTACATCAAATAAATACAATATTTTAGACTTAGTTTTTAATAAACTTAAACTTAATTTTTGTGTAATAAATACATGACTTCAATTCCATCTCTTCTCTCTCAGAACCCAATAAATTTCATTTCCAATCAACAAGAAGAAGGAAAAAGCAAACGTCTCCACCGCAACCTAGATTCCTTAATGAATTAGCCCCACCATTTGCCAACTGTCTCTTCTGTAATTTAATTATTTCGGAAATATTCAATTAGGCCCGCATAATTGCCGGAAATTCTCTTTTAACAAACACCTTCCCCTGAAATTAAAAAATAAAAGAAGGTCACTGATTTTATTAGCATGACACACTCGGCTCGTAGGAGTGAAGCCTCGGCGTTGAAGCCGTAAATTATTTCCAACATGGAAGCTTGCTTGCTGTGTGATAAAATGCAATTTGATTTGCAGTACTGACAACAATAATATACTTGCGTGGTTTCGTTATTTTTAAGAGTATCAGTTAATCTTTCGTCTTTTATTGAGATACATGAGTTATAATGGTGAAATAGTTATTAACCTAAATGAGATTTTCTTCATTGAATTTGATGTATAAAGTCTGAATCCTCCAATAGTCTGCGTTTGCTTAGATTAGTATAGATTATGTACGATATTAATTAACATGTAAAAATTGCATTATGGTTATTAGAAAATGTCAATACGCTTTAGAAAAATCATTTTTATTCTAAGAAAAAGGAATAAATCTTGAAACCAACGATTCATTTTGTTAGATATTCAAGTCTTTCTTTTTTTAAGTTAGGCAAAGTTAAGTTTAGTTAAGTTTCATTTTTATGTTAAGCATCGGTGTGGGAAATGAACATGTTATTTAATTATGTTCAGAAGGCTAGGATGAACTACTTTCCTTTCCTAAATTCAAAACAAAACAGATTTATGCTTCACAATTGGCAGCTTACTTGCTAAATGTAATGTAAAAATGTAATTAGATTTACAGTGCTGACAACAATAATATATTAGCGTCATTTTAAGATTATTATTTTTAAGTATCGGTTTATCCTTCGTCTTTTACCGAGATACACGATTTGTAAATGTAAAATAAGAGTCGTATTAAAGAGATTTCCATTATATAATTCATCATTGGAATTCCTAGCCATCCAACTATCTATGGTTACTTTGATCAGAATATGTAATAATAACATTAAGATGAACATGTGAAAGCTTTGCAGTGGTTATGAGTAAGTAATATCAATAATTTTACAGAAATAATATTTTTTTTTCTTTTTAAAAATAAGTAATGAATATTGAAACTGATAGACTAATCGGCAAAGGTATGCAATGAAAGACAATTTGTTTTTTATCATTTTAAATATTCAGGTGTCCAAAATTACAAAACTAATGTATATTTCATCCTTGATTTAGGTGCATGACTTATAAAGAGGGCATTAGTCACCTAATTAGATTTCCTTAGAGGAAGTCTGAATCCTTTAACAGCCTCTGGTTGCTTGGATTAGCATAGGTATTTGCAACATTAAAACGAACGTGTAAAAAATTTGCAGTGGTTATTAAAAAGTAATATCAATACCTCCCCAGAAAAATGTTATATTTTCTTACTAAGAATAAATAAAGAATATTGAAACTGATAGGCTGATGAAAATAATAAACGGATTTATTAATAATCAATTAAATTGATTGATAATAATCAATGTAGTGCATTAAATATTTTCATTCTGTTAGATTCAAGTCTTTTTTTAAAAAGTGGCACAAGAGCTCAGGAGAATGAACTTCATATTATAGAATTCTGTTTAGATGACAATGGTGATTCAAGACTCCTACATACCTCCACTCTCAGTTCTCCCCAAATTTCTCCACCCTATCATGCGGTATAGTCATAGACTTCACAATCTTCAATTTCATATGCATCCGACTGTTCTTCAGGACAATGTAGTTAGTCTTCAAACCAAGTCTGAAAATCTAGACTTAATCACTAGATCGATGTAGCCCTACTTTTTGGTAACAAAACTTTGCTCATCCGTAACATATTTCTCAATATATTATACTGACAATTAGCAATTTTTTTAACAATAAGTAAGTTTTGACATTTTTGCTGTGATAATGATAAAGGAAATGAAATAAAATGAATTGGAATCGTTAGCATTTTGGCCCATATTAAACATTGATAATTTACAGCAGAGATAATTTATTGCATAAATTTGCGCCTTCTTGATTCGCCTATTTCTTTAGAAACATTTTCAGGTTATTGGATGGACATTGATAATGAACCTTAGTGTACCTTTTACAGTTACATTTGCTAAACTTCATCATATAAATAAAGAATTAAATCAAAAACTTTCAGATGACTAAATATTTATTCTTCAAACATAAGTTCATTTGTATATTTCAAATTAATTTTAAAACAAAGAAAGAATCTCTCAACCAATGGATTGATTTCTGTGATATTTTTATTAATCGAGAGCCTTTGGATTTTGATTGGTTTTCAGATACTTCATCAAGATCTTTTTCCTACTTTCATTTTTCTCGAGCTCCAAGAGATTTGTTAAAGTTTTATTTTGCGATAAGTCCTTGAAATTAATAAATAAACCAATGTTGTCAGTTTATTTAATCACTTTCGAACGCTGCTAATCAAAAAGAATGCTTCATATTTACACACAAAGTTAAGAAATATTTTAAATTCTCAACTAATATAAAGTCAAAAAATTATAAGAGCTTCTGCAATAAATAGAAAAAAGAAAATTACACGGTTACGGCCCATAGGGTCCGTAACCGTGTAACATAACCCCCATGTTAAATAACCGGCAAGCTTTAAAATTAGTTGGCATAACTAAGTTTTACACCATTAATATTGTGCGTTCTTGAAGGTTTGAGCTCGGAACCATAGGGTCCGTAAGGGTGTAACCTAATCACCAGACAAAAATGTGCACTTTGATGTAGAAGTTATGTGGCTTATAAACTTAACACCCCAATATGACGGATGAACCAGTTGACCCCCAAAGGCAGTTTTAATGTATTTTGTTGCCTAAATATTTGCATACTAATTTCCTTTAGAGACACACTTTTCACAATCTGCACAGTTTACAAAAGGCGATTTCTGTCTCAAAACATTAACACAAATATTTTCACTTTACTCTATTATTTACAGAAGACAGTTTTTCAAGATCCTTAGCAGGCTGTTAACTTCTTAATCTCATACCGAATTTTCTAAAGCAATTAGCGTGATTTTTTTCTGTTGATAAATAATATTGCAAAACTAGTTGGTATATACACGGTTTATTTACGATTATCAGTATCATTTTAGAATGAAAAGATATTCGTTTTTTAAAGCAGAAGTGGTTAAATTTAGTAATAAATTGTAGACAGACTTAAAACAAATGGTTGATTTTCTAGTTAGAGTAATTTTTTTTAACAGTTCGCTTTAGTTACGCCTTCTCAATAAGAATTTTCAAGATATAAATAATGAATATATTAAGTGAATCAAATAGGAGCTGACAATTCAATACCTGGTAAAGAGTTTTAGAATTAAAATTACTAAAATATGTTTGCCTAAAACTACTTTTTGCCATGATTCAGAAAATGTTACTTCTCAGATCTGGAAAAAGTACCGGATTGGTCTAGACGAAAATGACTTTTTGTCTACGTTATTACCCATACTTGACCTGATTTGATATTTTTTGAGGAGCATAGATGTGTCATGAGCAACCCCTGATCGCATTCACCTAGATATCGCCCCAAATGTCATTGCTATTTCTTGTTGTGACAGGACATGTATCCCATATATATGAAACTATTTGATAATTACAGAGATATCTGACAGTTAGAATTTCTTGCAGGCATTAAGAAATAGAAATAGTGTTAACATGTAAGAACTTATTATTTTTTTTCCTTTTACTTTGCAGTCAATAAAGCATTTTTTGGCGATTAAATGGCTCTGATCATGACCAACAAATAAAAGAAATAGTATCCCTATTTCCTGGAAATTATCCATTATTAATACACGAAAAAAACATCAGCGACTTTTTAATGTTGAAAAATCTACGGAAGCTCTCATATTATATATGACCACTCTGTTTAGAATTTCCCATTTGAATATCTCCTGTAAACACACAGAAAGGACATTGAAAATATGGTTTAATATCACATTCAAAATTTTAGATTAATTCCTTTGTATTCTTTTTTTTAAAAAAAAAATTCTTTCTTTTATGTGTTTGTAATTTTAATTTTTTAATACCATTTTTAATACTGGATTATATTTTTTAATACCGCAGACTGTAAAATTTTGCTTCATTCATTTCTACTTGGCCAAAATTTTTAATGCTTTCTGTGTGCACCAAATATCTCAGCACTGTAATTTTTTATTTAAAATAATAAACGTAAATCTTGTTTTTATTAACCCGAAAAGTTTCGATTCTGTTTAATTTATAATCATCAATAAGTAATGAACTTTAAAAATAAACGAAAATATTAATTTCCTCGTCAGAACAAAGACACCAGTACGAATTTCAGTCATAATGACTTATGGATTTCAAATTATTGCAGTTAGGAAGCGTGGTAATTTCGAATTTCAGATATGCGACAGAATTACCTCCTTAAAAAATCCAATTCACTAATGAGGTAAGGAATTCACACAAAAGAAAAAAAATTAAAATTCGAATTTCAGCAGTTTAATTCAAAAACTTTAGCACCAAATGCGGGTAATTAAATATCATCGTTTATCAATAAAAATATTACATCTTTGCAACTAACAAAATTAATGTCTGCTGTAATTGTATGCAGTTGTAATAAATCTATCGTAGGTATAAAAGTTTTCTTAAAATTACAATACCGAGCGTAATAATTTCATTAAATTCATCATTGAATAAAATAAATAATGAAATCAATTTATTTAATAGTTCTTTTCTGAAAGTAATAAAGGGCCGTGGTGGCCAGCTGGGAAGGTCTCGGCTTCGAAACCGGAGGGTTGCAGGTTCGACACTCGATTCCACAGAAGAACAGTCGTGTGAGGGGGGTCTCTTGCAAGTTAAATCTGTCAGGCCAAACGTCCTGCCGCTGGTGTGGTGTGGCGTGAAGTGGAGAGGGGGGTGCCACTTTGGGTGTCGTCCTCGTCATCTGACCGTGGTTCAAAATTACGAGGTCCGTCCCAAAATAGCCCTCGTGTTGCTTTAAACGGGACGTTAATAAAACTAAACTGAAAGTAAAATTTACCCAGCACCCTTTATTTTATTGTATTAAGGATTTTATTGCAAATAACGTAATATTATGCAATACAATGCAACTACAGAAAAAGTAGCAAATAAATATATAAGTTAGTTTAATATTATAATTTGTGAAACACGACTTTTTTCCTTTTAAAATTATTTAATTTACTTTAGTGGAAAAAATACATTTTCATGCTGTTATTCTTTATTTTAATTAAACATATTCCCCTAACGAAATTTGTTCGAAAGCAACGAGGGGGAAAAGTTGCCACATAAAATGGTTCACAAAGGAATATCGATTATCGAATTTTGTAATACAGAAGTTGAAAAGATAAAATATTATTTTTAATAGTCTGGGTTCCCTGTGAGAAATAATTAGCTTCAGGGCCAGTTAGTCAAATGGGAAATTATAAAATTTTGATACGAGCTCACGCAATTTAACATTACTTTTTTAATCATTTTAAACGATAAATAAAGAAGAGTTGTAGCCAAAATATTTTTGAATGCACATACGATGTAAATCGTGTATCTTTTTATTTTCTTAGAAATTTAAATATTTCTAATAAATTTTAATTAATTCTGATTATTACCTGCAAAGTAACGTACTTCCATAAGCCATATTTTATTTAAAACATTATTTAGGGCAAAAAATAATTTCCTTAGGTTACAGTTGAGAATAATTGTAAATGATGATAAATATAGAATAAAATATATTTATTCTTAAAAAGCAATTTTAACTCAACTTTATAGAATAAAATATGGTAAACTCAGCCATGCAAAGAAAATAAAAAATGGAATTTACGAAGAGAAAAGCATGAATTTTTTTTCAACAAAACTTATATAATGATAAATTATATAATTATTAATACATCTTATAAAAATATATAAACTTATACAAAACAAAACTTAAATTATTATATACACTGAAGTAACAAAAGTCATGGGATGACTGTTAATATCGTGTCGGTCCTCCTTTTGCCCGGCGAAGTGCAACAACTCGACGTGTCATGGAGTCCACAAGTCGTTGGAAGTCCTCTGCAGGAATATTGAGCCATGCTGTCTGTATAGACGTCCATAATTGTGAAAGTGTGGATGGTGCAGGAGTTTGGGCACGAACGGACCTTTCGATGATGTCTCATAAATGCTCGATGGGACCCATATCAGGCGATCTAGGTGGCCAGATCATGTGCTGGAATTGTCCAGAATGTTCTTCAAACCAATCGCGAACAGTTCTGGCCCGGTGACATGGCGCATTGTCAGCCATAAAAATCCCATCGTTGTGTGGGTACGTGAAGTCCATGAATGGCTGCAAGTGATCTGCAAGCAGCTGAACATAACCATTTCCAATCAATGATCGGTTCAGTTGCACCAGAGGACCGAGTCCATGCTATGTAAAAACAGCCCACACCATTATGCAGCCACCACCAGCTTGAACAGTGCCTTGCTGACAGTTTGGGTCCAAGGCTTCGTGGGGTCTGCGCCACACTCGAACTCTACCATCAGTTTGTAACAACTGAAATCGTGGCTCATCTGACCACACCACCGTTTTCCACTGGTCTAGGGACCAGTCGATATGCTCACGAGCCCAGGAGAGTGGCTTCAGGCGATGTCGTGCTGTCAGTAAAGGCACTCGAGTTGGTCTTTTGCTGTCAAAGCCCAAGAAAGACAAATTTCGCCGCACAGGAAATTTGTTCGGACACGTCCCTCGTATGTCCCACATTGATTCCTGCAGTTATTTGGTGAAGTGTTGCGTGTTTATTAACATTGACCATTCTACACAGACGTCGGCGGTCTCGGTCGTTAAGTGCAGGTGGTCGCCCACTGCGCTGTCCATGATGAGATGGGATGCCTGAAATTTCATACTCTCGGCACACTCTTGATACTTTGGATCTCGGAATGTTGAATTCACTAACGATATCCGCAATGGAATGACCCATGCGTCTAGCACCAACAAATATTCCACGTTCAAAGTCTGTTAACTCTCGTCGTGCCGCCACGAAAAACCTGTTCACATGAATAACTTGAACACAAATGAAAGCTCTGGAAAACGAACTGTGCATTTATACTTTTTCGCTGTGATACTACTGCCATCTGTATATTTGCATATTGCTATCCCATGACTTTTGTCACTTCAGTGTATATGTTATTGATAAAGGTAGATATTCGAGTTTCAATCTTATAATATTGTATGAGACAAAATAGTGTACGTTGTTCAAAAGTAACAGCTTAACAAAGATTTACATCTCTGACCAAAAGTTTAAAAATGTTATAGAATGTATCATAAAAATATTGAAGCATATATTTTATGTACAGAACTGAAACTCATAAACTTTTTTATATACATTAAAAAAAAGAGTTTCTTTTTTGCAATATTTTTAAGGTATAGAAACGATACTAAAAAGTATTTTCTAAGAGTAGAAGATTTTACGTATAGGTAAATATTCTTTTCCACTTTACTGGTCAAAAGCCATACATAAAGCGTTACCAAAAATGCTGAAGATTGCGATTTCTGACTCCTTTAAAGGATTTTTTCTGCTGCATTGACCGGAAAAACTTCTTTTAAAGGACTCTCGGTATAGAAGTATATTCCATACAAAGTCCGATATTCATGTGAATTCGCATATAAAAAGTTATTCTCCGGAAAATAGAAATTCAAAACATTTTATTGACAATGGTAAAATATGAATTTTAAATAAAATCATAGCTTTATGATAGGATTTATAAATGGCAATAAAAATACTAATAAATTGTTTAAACTTGGAATTCATAGAAGAAAACTATTTCTCAAGGTTTTTCTGTTTTTTCCCCGTAAATTTATTCCTTATACGCATACACATTATGCAATATATTTATAAAATACTACCCTGAAAAGTATTCCTTTAGATATCACATTAACTATCAATATTAATCTTTATTAATCATTGAACGTCTTATCTTTAATCACTTAAATTTAAGCAATCTATACATTTATAGTGTGAAAGTTGAAACACAGATCTTCCACGTTGAAATACACATCTATTAATATGCGAAGAGAATTTGATTATAATAGATGAAGGTATTAAAAAGACATAATATGTGCCAGCGATATAAGGTTTATTGCTTTGTTGTATTGTTACGACTTATGGCACTTTACAAGCCATCTGATATTCAAATGGACTGAACGTCCCTTGTTTTTTCAGTAACGCCAACCATGACAAGGAGTACTACTTAGTTAATTCATGCGTCACATTCGCTTGCACAACCTTTTTTTATAGTGTTGGGGCCACCTTTACACAACTCACAGATCGAACACAGAAGAGCAACCATGCTCGAACCCGGGACGTCGAGATTAGGAGGAAGACGCGCTAGCCCAATGCCAAAACGCCGGCTATAATGCTTATACACTACACAATATATTTCATTTGATATTCCTCGGTATAATATTTTCGATATCATATTAATTATTTTATGGTTTCATTTAAAATTGCTTTATTCTGTTATACGATATATTAATTATTAGCTTAAAATTTTGAAACAGATTTTACGTGCTAAAAGAAACATTTATAAAACTGAGTGAATATTTAAATGGGATGAAGCTAATAAAAATACAATATTTACTGACAAATTATATAATAAGTTATTCAAATTAAAAGTTAATTTTAAAGTAGGTTCAATTTCTAAAAAGTATTTCCTTTTCTTAATATGTTAGCAATACATTTGAAATTCATTTTAAGTGCATATTATATAGAAGTTAACAGCTGGAAAAATTCTGGTCGATATCCAGATTTTCTATGAGCCAGAAAACAGGAATTCGCTAATCACGGAAAGACGATGTTCGAACTTTCACCCCAAATCCAAAACCAAGGACCTATTTCGAATATGTAACTCAAATATTTAAACCAATAAATTGATATTACATATGCTTTAAACATTTTTTTAAACTTGTATTGACAATTCGATTCGACTACTAACAGATTTTTAATCTACAGAAATAAAGTGATTGTTTGTCTGCATGCCTCTTATGCCTTCCTAAACCAGACATCCAATTGCGACGAAACTTGGTCAGCTTATCGTTTACACTTACAGGATGGTTATAGGTATAGTACAATTATCTAAAATTAAAACAAAAATTCGAATCTCAGCCGCATTAATTTACCAAGAATTAGTCTCGCCGAGAAGACAACAGATTCTGTAGAAATGCTACATCCAAGTAAAAGGTTAATATTCTGTAGCTGTAGTACGAAAATTTCATGAAAGTCATTCTCAGAGGTAACAAATTTATTACAGATCATGCAAAAAAATTTTGGAGAAACCACTCTTGGGTTTGGAGTTTTTAACAGTAACCACCGAAAATATTCTAATACAAATAATTTTGCACCATCAAAAAGTAATTTTCAAAAATTATCTCTTCAACTACAGTAAAAAATTATTCGCTACTCTTTATTCACAGGGTGTATGTTCCATAAATATACGCGAATACAGAAACCGTGAATACGGAATGGTCATTTATAAGGGATTATAGCAAAGGATACGTTCCTAGGGGACAAAATAAAAAAAAAACAAATATATAAAAAAATCCATTTAATTAAAGTTTTTTAACATTTTGATTAATTATCTTAAGGCTTAAGCAATTGTTTGAAGAATTTTGTCATTTTCTCTTGCTTGGCAGTTTTTAAAAGCTCCTTCAACTTAGACTGATATGCAGCAGTCGCATTAGCAATTTGCCTCTTAAAAATAAGAATTCGTTCCATAGACGTTCATAAAGAAATAGCAAAGCTCATTTGCCATTCTTAAACCTTCACTAAGATTTTTCGAATTAAATATCATGTTTCCAGTGCTTGTTGAAGCCTGTTCTTCAATGGGCTGTGAATTTAACATTTCCTCCAAGTCGGTTTCAGTCAAATCTTCAGCTTGCGATTCATACAATTGCTGAATATCACTTGATTCTATCTGTTCGAACCCATCTCGTCCTATTCCATTCGCGATTTAGGCTATGTTTGCATTTAACAACATACTTTATACAAAGTTGTAATAAGATCTATTTTACTTTTTCCATCAGTCATTTGCAAAGGATATTGGGTTGGAATCCTTTTATTATTATGTATGTACTTGTTAGAATAAGCCGCGAATAAAGAAATTTGTAGCCACGAATATAGGAATTGGGTCGCATTTTTTAAAGCCGCGAATAGTGAAAACGCGAATAAGGAGCTTTTACTGTATATTAATGATTTTTATGGTATAAATACATTTTATATGTTTAACCAATTTTAAAACAAAATATTTCAATCACATTTTCCCTGTTCACAAATACTAAAGGAGTTAAAACTTTAAAAACTCAAGCAGAAAAAAATAAAACAAAATTATCATGCATAGCTATTTAATAAATGGTTTTAATGCATAAAATTCAATAAAATACTGAGAATTGAAAAATTATTTTTTCAAATAAATGTAAACTAATTGTATTAATCTCATTTTATAGGAATTCTTGATGTTGTGTTTTAAGTCTAGTATATATTTTCTCATTCATTGTAGCATTAATAAAAATAGGGCTGTAGTTATTAGGAAGTGGAAAATAAAAAACAAAGTCACCTTTTCTAGTCTTTTTATTATCTCAAAAATTAGCATTTTGATCATGTGAAAATAAATGAAAGGAGGCAATTTATTTAATGTAGCTAATCTCACTTCAGCAAACAAGGTTTTATTCAGGGCTTCATCTTAATATCGTCTTTTTTATATTTTTAATGCTGAAAAGCTACAAAAAGCTATAATTTCAAAACTAATATACTGAAAAGAATTTAGAACACATTTTTTAATCAGTGTCATATAATATTTTTATCATAAAAACTTAAATTTTCTTTTATATTAGAATAAAAAAGTTCTAATTTTGCCGTTGCAATTAAATATCTGCCTAAAGGGATTATTCTTAAAATAATTTCTGGGTATATGCTATTCCATAAAGTAGCTGGCAAAAATATCAACCCATGACTTATTAAAGAAAATACTGAATAAATTAAATAGTTATACATATGATACCACGAGTTATTTCAAAACGATGATTACTTTGGCAAAAGATTCTTTTTTTTTTTGCTTTATTTAATTTGGCTTATTTCGCATTCTTATAAACGAAGTTTTTAATATATTCTTTTCTTGAGTTTTTAATCATTGCATTTTCGCTTTCTTTAAATGACAATGCATAATTTTAATATACATATTCAGAATTATATATTAATATTTTTTTATAAAATTTGTTTATTCTAAACAAATGTCTCTATCGAGTAGTAATTTGAAACTAAAGGGGAATGGTTTCCTAAGAATATTTACACATATTTTTTAATAAATTATTATTTCCCTTCCTCATCTAAAATTGTAAATACTGGAAATGCTGAGAGTGCTCAGATTTTTATTTTCAACATGAAAATTGTGTATATCGTAGTATAAAAACCGGTAGAAGGAAAACAGGCAATTGTGGTTTAAGCGTACACACTATTGATCTTTGTATGAATCTTTTTATTGAATTTAGTGTGCAATCTTTGTCAATTTTTGTCCATTAGTAGATGGTGTTATGTTCACATAAAAGATAGCACTGGTAAAAGCAAGTATCGCTGAATTAATAATTTTGTTTTAAGACTTGTGAATCTGGCATCTTCCATAAAAAAAGGTTCGTTCTTATGTAAAACTTCCGTTTTTGATGTTGGTAAATAAATATTCTTTTTTCTAACATATTGAAAGGAATTATTTTACTATTTTAAACTACTTTCTGTTGAGTCTGTGACTCAGAAGTATATTGCTGAATATTTTAACATAAACAGGTAAAGGAATTTAATACCTTTTATAAAATGAACTTTGTTTAAAATTTGGCAAAGATGTCGGCGAGATCTTGGTTTGCCCTAACAGATGGCTCGTGTTTTATATTAAAGTGCTATAAAACTGAAAATGTAATTTATGCGCTTCCTTTTCAAATAATTGAGATCAAAATTTTTAAAATTGCAACTAAAGTCACAAAGTCCCTTTAAATTTCATTTGTTAAAGGTTTTGTGTTTTTGATAAATTGTGCATATGAGCAAAATAAAGTATTTATTGACTAACAGATAGTCAAGTCTAGGATTAATTTGGTTCTGAATTTGATGGGTCTTTTTTATTGAATGATGCTAAATAAGTACATTATTTATGTATTTATTTGCGCTTTATAGTTCATTTTTACACGAACAATCAAAAAGATATACTTCCTCAAAATGGATTGCATTCAAAATTAGACAAGTTTAACGCTCATTCCAAATATTAAATGTCATTCGTCTCGATCAAGACGTTATTTTAGTTGTCGAGTTCCCCGATGTACATTCAAAAAGGCAAATATAATAATAATAATGTACTTTTCGGACTCGGAGAAATTTAAAATGCCGAAATATATCAACATTTCACATTTGAGTTGTTTATTACATAACAGTATTTTTTTGTCATTATTCGTACAAATGAAAGGAAAATTTCAATTCTAAGGCCGGATAATACTTATAATGATGAATTACAATAAAAATGAAAACAGAAAATTGATTAAAATTAAAAATAAAAAATAGTTTTCTCAGTACACTGACAAAAGTATGTTTTTTTAAAAAAATACTATTACATTTATGACTCATTATCTCAAATTATAACAACGAATTAACTCCATTTATATATGATATTTAGTTAATTACGCTTTTTAGGCTTTGCAAAAAATTTAACAGCTATTATTTATTCTATTTATGATAAGAGATCTCTGCAAATGCCAAAGATCCATGAAAAAAATACCAGCTGAAATTTGTCATTTTGTCGCAAGCATCTTCTATGCTCATAAGTCATGTTTCAACAGAGAGAATAAATATAATATTAAAAAATAATCACTACATAACTTAAGAAAATAAATCCAAAGCATGATCTTGTTCACATAAAAAAGTAAATATCAATCCCTTTGCGAAGCTTAAAAATATATATCTATTTCTGAAGGCAAAACTCTTTGGATAAAGAGGTAAATATTCTTTTCCGATTCTCCGTCAAACAGCGTTATTTACTTAGAATCAAAGAAATGCTGACGGCTGCGATATCGGGCTTTTTTAAAAGAGTCCTTCTATACAGGGGACTGAAAAAGCTCCTATGAAGGAGCATTTTATTCAGAAGGAGATCATTGAGCAAAAGGATTATGGCTTTTATTCGCTTATGATCACTATTCCAGATTGAGGATCAAAGCACTTTATACTAACGATAGCTATTTAAATACATGACTTGTAAATGATATGCGAGATATTATGAAAAGATAATGTAGAAAAATTATGAAGTTGTTGTCTTCTGGATAACGTTTTAATAACAAAAAAAGGAAATTTAAATACAAGATATAAATAAAAGAGTTCATAACTTTGATCAGTGTTATACTAAATATAGCAGGGGATTCATATTTCATTAATTAAAATTTTAATGTATTCTGTTTCGTTTTACAAATTATATATTTTATAAATCCTATTTTTTTTTCTTTTCTCCTCAAATTATATATTTTATAAATCCTATTTTTTTTTTCTTTTCTCCGCAAAGACACTATTTCTTTATGCATTACGCTAGTTAAAGTTTTGAATTAGTTTTGGACTGACAATTTCTAAAACGTAACATTAAAACCATGTTACAATTTTTAAACTGTCAATTACAATCATTTATATCATTAAATTAATGTTATAATTTAAAACTTGTCTAAAATTTATTATTGGCATAATTTAAATTACATTTTTAATATTCTTAGCAATATAAGTTGTTTAGTTCTTCCGTATTAAGATATTTTTAAACCTCATTAGATTAACATAATATTTACTTCTGAATTTCAAACTAAAGATACACTTGTAAATTAATAGTTTCAGATTCGAAAACAGAGTATAACAGGAGATTGGAGGTAGAATTTCCTACATCCTTCTGTGAGAGTAATATAATTCTTGCATGAATATATCCGGTTCGTATACGCTCGCATTAAAAAATAAAGAGATACATTCAATTCCTCGTGTTAATTTAAAACTAGCATATAATTTAATACTGCCAAAACGATAGAATGACGGTAAAAATTATTTATTTTGAACCTTTAGCCATCAATTTAATGAAAGAATTTTTTACAAATTATTTAAAAGAAAAATTTTAAAATCCAGATAATTACAACAAATACCAAAATTTTCTATGGAAAAATTACAAAACGACACGTTTGGTTTATATCTAAGACAGTATTGGAAAGATGAAAACAGTAAGAGGATGGTAAGCAGATAATAGTAAAACGTTCAGTTAAAACATTTTTATCTATACATATATATATATTGAAAATACTTTTAATAATGATAAATTATATAACATAGTAGATAGAGTCGATGTTATATTTCGATATATTATTTCGAAAAATGCTTAGTTATCATGCGAGACCATGATTTTTTTTATTAAGGGTTTTTGAAAAATTGAAGTAAAACAGTATATATATATTCAGAGAGAGAGAGAGAGAGAGAGAGAGAGAAAGTGAGAAGTCTCATGATTATTTCAAATTAGTTTAAGCTGATTGTTGACATTAATTAAATAATAAGGATTTGAAAAATAATTATGTTCTAAAATGATAACTTGAAATTACGATCGTAGATAAAAACAACGTGCATTATTACAAAAATACAACTAATAATTTTGAGATTGGCTAGGTCACAGAATAATTGGCGAGTTGTTAGCTTTCAGGAATTATAATTAACTAGATGAGCATTAATAGCTAAAATAAGTTTATTGAATTCGATACAAAAAGGGAAGGAGATTTATTTTTAAAGCGTATTGTCAAAACGATATCTTTAGAAATGTAAAAAAAAATTATTATTAAATTTTAAATTGTACTCTATATTTGATAAGTGTTACATGAGTAAGAATTATTTGCACATGAAATATAAATAGTTGCTCATAGAAAATTTTAAAAATGCAATAAAATACTTTAAGATTAAAATGTTATATAAAGAAATAAATTGTAATTATCGTTATTTTTTTCAAAAAAAAAAGGCATTTTGTTCTACGAATCGACAGACGTATGATCTCTATACATTTTTTTTTAATTTTTTTTCCTCCGTAAACTATATTTATAATCGAAATACTTCAAAGACGAAAAGAGTGACATCGATTCCACCATTATTTGCACTAAATGTTTATTCTGTGACATCTCTGAGCTTAGCTGAAATTCTCAGCAAACAAAGAAAACATATTGGTGAAAAAACATTCTGCAACCTTTCAACAAGGCAGCATTACAAATGTCACAAAAAGTTACTTGACAAACCACCGGCGATCAGCATTTAGCACCAATAGAAAAAATCCATTTATTCTTTAAGATACTATCTATTTTTAAAAAGTATCTTACGAACTGAATTGGTTTTAAATGTCATTTAATCTAAAACATTCTGTATTTGACTTTTATATTATCTTTTAAACAAATGCAAATTATTTTCATATACTATTTCAGTTATTTAAAAAGATTCCCTTTTTACACACAATAAAGTATATTCAATAATATATTCTCCCTTTTATTTCATAAAAATTTGGCATCGCCAGGTAAGTTCTATTTTTTCCATCCCGGCTTATCTCTATAACTGCTGAAATTTCTTCGGCTTTTGTAGAACTGCGATTAAGTAAGTTTGCAATCTTTAGAATAATGAAATATTTTCTCAAGAATTAAATATTTTATTCTCTTCTAAAATCTTATTTCAAAAATTAAATATTACCTTCCATCAGATAACTTCTGATTCTTAATGTATACAAGCTGTGCAACTGAATGGGGTAACATTTGGGCAAATTGGTAATGGTCCATTTTCATAAATATAGATAAATGGGTTCCTTTTCTACATCAGGTAAATGAGCCATTTTCTTTAAGGTTAACTGTTTGCATTTATATATCATTATTGCTTAATTATACATTTTTATTTAAGTATAAATAAATATTCTTATACTATTTAAAAAATATAATGAAAAAGGTGTCATATCTTTCAGTACCGAAGCAAGAAAACGGTCTAGTTGAAAATTTAATCCATTTTTATTACTGAAAAATATACCACTAAGTAATTAAATATTTTTTATAAATACTTTCTATTGCTTTTATTTTCAATTATATCTTAGTAGCGATCTATTAATCAATAAAGAAATTTTTATCCCTTTTGCAAAGAATTAAGAATATCCAACTGGAAACCTTTAAGAAGTATTAAAATCAAAATTACCATTTATAATATAAAAAGTACAAATTCGATCAAGATGTTAACTTAATTACTGTTCCCTATTTTACTACAAAATATCTAGTTTATTGGAGGATTTAAGTTGAACAATCTACAGCAGTACTAATAATGGAAATTATTTGAGATGTATATATTAGCTTTTTTTTTATTTTATTCGAAAATATAATCTAATTTTTCAATGCAAAATTTCTCCTTAAAAGAAATTTAGAGATTATTTCATTAAAAATAAGAGTCTGAAAAAGGAAGACAATTTTCGCTCTCATGTCCTTCATTTAGAGATAAGGATACTAATTTTGGGGATGAATTCAAAAAAAAAAAAGGTACTAAGATAAGAATGTGAAAATTAAGGAATGGAAATTATATTGCATTTGCTCCTTCAAGGAATTTCTATTAGATATCTCGAACTTATTTGAAAGTAATTATTTTATTGAAGTACTTTACTTTCATTTCAATATTAAAATTCAAAAAAGTTTACATTTTCTTGTTAAGCATATTACTTTTAAGTAGTGGTAATGCAATTTACTAAAATGCGTTTTTCTGTATTAAATGGATAAAATCCCAGATTACGTCGTCAAAGCTGAATTTTCAATACTTTTGTTTTATCAATTAAATATAGAATGAAATAATCAAGAATGATTTCCCAATGACTTTATTGAATTCTTTCGTCGAATTATTAAATATTATGCTATGTTTTATCTATTGGTGGTGCAGATTGTACGATAAATATTGTAACCTTCTGAATAATTCTGCTAATTATCTATTGAATATCTTATCTTCACTACATTGTTGCCAGTTGTCTACCAAATATTATGACTTTTCTAGCTTTGTTACTATCTGATTTATATATTTTTTGAACGAGTCGCCAATGCGACTGGATGACGCACACTGTGTTCATAACTCATTTAAATATAAAGTGATCAATTTTATTTTATTTTATTCAAAAAAAGATAAAAAACAATTTTTTAACTGAAATTAAAACAGTTTTACGAAAGCATTAACAACGAAGCCTCCTCGAAATAAATAGCCAAATAGTATGACTAATCTCTCAAATTGAAAGAGAAATTTTTTGGAGTGTAAATTCATGTTATGCAGTGAAAGGTCAAAGCTAGCATTTATAACTATACCCACGATTGTTTTACAGATATTTTTACGTCGAATAGATCTTGAATTCTAGAACACCAAGCATTAATAAAAAATAAACCATAAATATAAATAACAAAGCAAAACTTATGATTTTCCCCTAACACAATGAAAAAAATAGTAATAATCCTTCTACAAAATGGTTTGCAAATAACGCAATTTCCAAACATTTTCGTGAACATTACGACAATCCTCTTATAAAAAGAATATTGTAATAACATACTTCAAATTTTATAAAAATAAATTCCAACTGAACATTGAATCCTCATAGAAAATTACTAGGATTCTCTTGCAAAATAATACTTGAACAAGATTATTCTTATATAACATGGTACAAAGATTATAATATCCATTCCCCAGAGGAATATTCTAATAGCAAAATTTTAGTATAACCAATTAAAATTCAACTCCGATGAAACTCTAAAAGCTGATCTAACAGTTGATATACGGCTATGCAAAACTACTGATAATTCTCTTATAACATATTATTCTGACACCTGTCGCAAAATACTAGTATATGGCACAAAAATTGATATTTTCTAACAAAACAATATTGATTAATTACTATTATCATGCAAATATGCATAAGAATTAAGATATATATATTGTACAAAAGATTACACTAATATAAAGATCCACATGCAAATAATGGAAATTGTCTATTACAAAAATTAAAAATATGTAACAAACGATTTTGATAAAAACTATACAAGATCATCAACAGTCTTCTTAAAACCAAATAATCTGATTTAGCCACGCAGCGTAGTTTCAAAACAATACGAAGAAATTTAACATATAAATGGTGGGTAAACTATTTCAATGAGCTGCATAAAGTGCATCTGACAGACGCAAATAGAAAAAAGGATTCTTTCTGGATACACGATTTTCTTTCTCTTTTTTTCTAGCCTTTTCTGGATCATCCCTTTATTTACTTAGCACAAATAGGATACGTCTATCAAATCAAATATTTCTTTTAAAGCTTTCACTGTAATTACATCCAACCCAAGAGGATTACGTACAAACGTGACATCTTTTTTGGTTAATCCTCTTTCGACAGCTCTTAATATTTGCGAAGTAAATTAATTCTCTTCGGAAGACACATGGATAGTGGCGTTTTAATATAATGAAATAGTTATTTAAATTTTAAATATTTTTGGCGTCTCAGAAAATGTTGAGAATATTGGATGATGGATACATTGTTTTAATTTGGCATTAAAGTTTAAAATAGTCTTCCTTGCAATAACTTTTCAATATTCAGCAACAATTTGTTTACTTACAAAGAGAGTCCAAAACATTTTTGTACATCAGTTGATGTCGAACACAGCTTGAAACGACATTTTAAAATATTTCTTCGATTTTCTGTATTAAATATTATAAATATCCATTGTTTTTTATATATAAAGATATTTTTATCTTGCAAAATCACAAAAGCACAAGCTGACTACTCAGATCCGCCATGAAGCACATGGATAAATTTGAATGAGCGGATCATCACGACAGCATTGGCGGGAACAAATGTTGAATCCTAAGTGCTATCACCGGATACGGTACAACCCCTTTCCCTAGGAAATATGTCTCGTTGTATATAACAATTATATATTTGGGGATTACCGATCCTAAGCCATTTATGTACACACTCTGGTGGCGAGAACCAAATACCTAACCGAAAGTTTCTCCTCATATTTGAGATGCCCACTGGTGATAAATTCGACCTTCAAATTTTGATTTTTTTTCTTCGTTTTTCAAGTTTCCCACCAAAAACCCTTTTTTATATTTTGATACTCGAATAAGTTAAGAAATTCAAAGTAATAAAATCCATTCTTGATGCTTTGAAGAATTTCGACATTCAAAACTTCCCAGAATTCGAAAAATGAATTTTTAAAATTAATCCTGATATACGATAAATAAAAACGCTTTGAACTCGACGATTGAAATATATATTGATATATAGCTGCAAGACGATTGAATATCGCCTTGCAGCTTTTACACTGAACTTTTAAATTTTTATCGAATTGGCATGAGATTGTTTGTCAAGAAATTTGTCTTTCCGTCCGAGTACATTCGAATACCATAATTATAAAACAAATTCGGTGTTGGATGGATAAAATTTAATATATAGATTTAACATGTTTAAAGAATAGATCCTTGTTATATTGCGAACTAAATCTACGAGGATTTGACTGTCTGTCGATCCGTATTTCATAGTTACATATAAGGAGATAATTAAAAAAACGCAATGATTTAAATAAGTACATTCATATTCATTTTTTTTCTTTATATTATGGTGTACAACGTTCATTTATGGGAATGTGAACATAAAAGTCTTTGCAAATTCGAGTTTAAAAAAATTTTCTAATCATCCACAATTTTAATACTGGGTAAAGAAGTCACCAGATAAGGATTACAAGTTTTTTGAATTACAAATTCACAAAAGTACAACAATACAATTATTTAAAAAAGAATAAGGGAATTATGTATCATTTCGTACGTCATTCCCTTTTAGTTTTTCCGAAGACACTTTCTTTTAATAATCTGCTGCATAACAGCTTGATAATATAAATTGCTCCATAACAGTTTGATAATATAAATTGCTGCATACGGCTTGGAACATTTTTTCGTCAATCGCGTTATTGTACTATTGTGAATTTATATTATATCCCACTTAATTTCTTTTACACTTTATCTGGCATATCGTCTTAAATCATCTTTTGCATTTTTGACTCCATATTCTGTTGGAAAAATGACTCGATTAAGAAAGCATAACTTATTTAGTATAATAGTGAACCAAAAAAAAGCATGAACATAAGCATGGTATACTAAAATGTTGCGATTATATATAAGCATTTCATCGATCATTGCGAATGAATTCTGTATTACGGAATCCATCTTTCATCCACTCTATTATGCAGAAGATTCGAGCAGAGCACCAATCTAGGACAGCTTTAAATTCATTTTCATTAGATTAGTAAATGACCGATCTCCATAAATTCAAAAGCCTAAGGTCGTCATTATATCCTCAATGAATCGATCACAAGAGGGCATTCATATAGCATTCAAGGGTGTCTAAGCATTATCTTAGCACCGATTGTAATTCTATTTGTTTCAAGGGTCACAGCAATACGTTATTACAAAAATCTATCTCGTTTTACCTGCGATGTTTTAATAGTGGAAGATTCACAGATTAAGAAAATATACCTTTAAGATATCCGACTACGTACAAAAAGAAGTTTTTGCAAAATTTGATTTTTAAAAAAAAAATTATTTAAAACTATGATTTTTAGATGTATTGTCAATTATAATGCCAAAAATTATTTGAAAATATAATATAATTTGGGAAATAGAAAAAGTGCGTAGTAAATTTTAATGAAATTTAACCAAAATGGTTAGCACTCTACACAAAGGTGTAATGAAGCAATACTATTTTTCTTTGTGCACAAATAATAGAATACAATAACGAATAAAATGAACCAAAATCTAAGAAAAATTTTGAAATGCAAAGAAGTTATGGGGAAAAATATATGTTTATATGCATTTTCAACTTAAATTCATATCTTAATTTTAAGAAAAACACCAATAAATGAAAAAAAAAACACATTTGAACAACAATAAAATTTAATTTTGTTACATTGCCCATATTATTTAAAATACACTCTGAACTTTTTATGTAAATATCCCTATTAGTTTGGGATATCCTGTTAACGGGGGAAAATTTTTATGAAAATAAAAATTGGGAAAATTTAAATTAAAGAGTAATTTTAGCTGAAAAATATGTGACCCTGAATCAAGTCTTACTTTTCCTAGAAAAAGAAATGTTTTGGGAAGAGAAAAGTCTGAACTACAAGAATTAACAATAAAAAAAGATCTCCAATGTGGTTGATAACCAGTGTTTATAACGTAGTCTGATACCTTAATTTTTAAAATTTTTGCTTACTTTAAATTGTGATTAATAATTGCTATCATCTGCTGTATGGTAGGATGGCCAAGTTTAGCAAAACCTAATAATACTAACTCATAAAAACAATTTTAAACGTTGAATTTTACGCTAATTTCACATGGTTTGCCCATTTGTTCAACATTAATTTCTCATTATGCCTTTAATATTTTGTTAAAATATTAATTGCAAAAGATAATTTATATATCTATCTATAAAGCATTCATTTTATTTTACTGAAGACGTTGATTATCTCTATGGCTCTGAATGCAGTCGTCCGTAATATACTAGGCCTAATGTTTCGAAGAACGTAGGCTAATTGTCCAAATGTATATAAAAAGATTGTAACACAGCGTAGAAACTACAATAGTTTATCTTTCATTTGCTTGAAGTTTCATCTGTTTTAATGGAAGCTCGACAAATGCTGAATTTACCCGCCATTTTTCGGCAGCTTATAGGGTTTCTTCTATTCAAATGTAATACCATATATTCATTGCTCTTAAAATTTTATCCAAAACTGGTGAATATGCACTTGTCGCATATTATTTATGATTCCGAACTTCAGAATTTTGCAATATTAGAATACAAGAATTTCTCCAACCGTTAGTCATTGTCTTTATTGTAACGATGAATGTTTTGAAAAGAAAGTTATCTGCTCCAAATAACGTATTTCATGCATCTACATACAGAACTTGTATAGTTAGGAAAACATTTCTTAGTTTCACCTCATGAGTTTTTAGCAAAGTGTTAGTTTATCCCAGTTAAAATACATTATTTCCTTTTAATTTTGTTTTCCACACATCATAAGTATCCATTACCTGTCAAATGAAATAACATTCTCTTTTTCATTTAAAAAAATATGCTGATTTTATACGTGTTTAAAAAGAGATGACTTCTCTCAAATTCTTGAGCTTCGTTATGAAGTTTACAATTTTTCCATTTTTAATATCTTTTTGTTGTAAGAATAAGAAAATATATTTTCTTCAACCTTGATAATT
Organism: Argiope trifasciata; assembly: GCA_026543055.1. Lineage (NCBI taxonomy): Eukaryota > Metazoa > Arthropoda > Arachnida > Araneae > Araneidae > Argiope > Argiope trifasciata. Next base: position 4,580,478 of record JAPMOQ010045993.1, read on the forward strand.
TTTTTTATATTAAAAATGTAAAATCTGAAATGTAAACACTTCTTTAATGTCCTCTAATTAAATTTAATACGGCTAGGAAATTCATTGTATGATCGAAGTTGTTGCAAAACAGAATTTTATAATCCCAAATAAAGTACAAGGTCTTTTGCATAAGTTTTAAATAGGATTAATAAGAAAAAAATTATTTTTCTTAATTTAAAAAGGAGAAAAATCATTGACAAAAGAAAATCATAAAAGGCGTTCATTTTTTTTTTGTTATTTCTTTTATTCTCCTTGGAAAAAAACTGTGAAAGATTGAAATAAAATGGCCACCATTAAATATTATTTAAGTATTAGCTACTTAATTCCTGTTTTTAAAAATATATTCAATTCTCATCTAATCATCTTAAGTTCCCTCAAAGTCAATACGATTAATTTTTTAAAAAATTCACAAAATACTCATAAACAATATTTCAATCCTTACAATGATTCTTTTATATATTTAGCTTTTATTCCTTGTAATCATAATATTCTAAAACTACAGTTGGTTTATTATTTAATTTACAAGTATCCAGCTGCGATAAAAAATTCTTTAAAAAAGTTAGAAGTAATCGGCTTTCCCAAAAGTTTTGCAAAAGTTTTCTTGCATTTATATTATGGCTTTTTTTATTAATGAAATAGGCTTTTTGCGATTGAGTCAGGCATATTATTTATTTTGAATTGTGTTTCATTTTTATACTTCCTTGTATAATAAAGAATTCATAAAACTTATAAGTTATACTTTAAAAGGCCTTGTTTTTTTTTCTTTTTCTAAATCCGGAATTGCAAACAAGGACTTGTTTTGAAATAAAAAGATTTAAAATATGGTGGATAAAAAGTGAACAATTCCCATAAGCTCTTTAATTTCCTGCTTCATATCACAAATTAAAGGAAAAATTATTGTGAAATTTTACTCTTATAAATATGAAATTTATTGCAAGTGTTTAAAAAGTCTTTGACGGTTCTTAATTAGGAAAGAATGAATTTTGAGAATTAACATAATTTTTCCTCATATTCCTCAAATTTTATTTATACTCATTGTTAAAAACAGATTCAACAACACATATTTCATCAACAGGCAGTTTATCTGAAATGACTTTTGTTAGCGATTGCTTTTACAAAAAACTAAAATATATATTCAAATTGCAGATATTGTTACAAAAATCGCTTAAAATGCGCATACCAAAAAAAGAAAAACAAGTCGAACTAGGTAATGAAAAACTACACATTATTCAATAAAACAAATGAGCCTCTAAATAGGTAAAGGTTTTGTTAAAACATATATAAAGCTCATTTAGAAATCAACGTTCCAAAGAGAAAATGAATTGAATTCCAAACTTTTTGCTATTGTAAAGGTTTTAAAAAAACTATGGAAGTTTTTAGAAAAATATATATATATATATATATATATATATATATATAT
>JAPMOQ010045993.1:4582318-4614452 GCA_026543055.1 Argiope trifasciata
CTAATTGTGAAAGGGCTAATAAACTTTATTTTTATTTATTTCTATTCTTGTCTTCCAGGTCGCCAAATTTTGTCACCAAAATTGGAAATTATAATCTGTCCAGGTACGATTAAGAATTCTTGTGACTGTCTCTTTCTTCCTATAGGACAAGTAAACAAAAAAAAAATTGTTATGAATTTGTAGTGTTGTTATTTTCAACCTTTCCGATAAAAAAAGAATACAGCATTTAATTGTAATTTAAAAATAAATCTATGGCAAAGATAAGCATATGATGAGTATCTTTTCTTAATTCTGTAAAATTTTAAATTGAAGGTGAAAAAATTGATGTTAATTATGAAATTAAAAATCATTTTTAAGAAAACTTCATTTTGATTCAAATTAATGAAAAAAACTATTAAAATTATTAGTATTAACTATTCAAATTGGACCCCTATTTACTCAAAATGTTTAACCAGAAACGTTATATTATTTTCGTTCTTCGTTGTTTTATCTTTTCAATATGAATGATTTTTCAGGAAAATGTTCTTTTTGCTCTGTTTTCTCAGCGGTAAAACGCTCTTTCTCTTTTTTTTTCCCTCTAACTCGAGATGATTCTTTTGTATTTTGATATCCCTTTTCCGTACCCACAGAAGCAAATAATTCGGATCGCCGCATTTTCTTTCAATAGAATATCGAATCGGTACTATTTGCCGTTTGTTCACCCTTCTGTTATTTGAAGAAACAATTCGTAATATTACCATGAAATTATTCGTAATATTCTCCTTCCGTAGCATTTTACTCATTTTTTTCTGATTCTTATGTCATGGTTATTTCTTATACGCGCATTAATTTAACTCTAAATTTCCTTTTCTACGTAATAATAAATTTTTATTCATTATAAAAAGAAATTCCAATTGCTTCTTTCCAAAATATAGCATTTTGGTAAAGGGTGATAAAAGTTTAGTGTTTGGCAAAGTATTTACAACAGTTAAGTCCTTTTATATTTAACAGCAAAGTATAACGAAAAAAAAAAAAAAAACAAATTCTGCAAAAATAGAGGAATTTAATTTGGCAGCTTAACGGCTAATACCAGATTTTTTTGGAAAACCCCCGAAAAATAATCTTCTAGAAATTCTCATATACTCTTTAATAATTTCGTTTATATGTTACTATATGTAGAATATCGACAAACAATAATTACGAACGAACATGTTATGAGATAAGCTATTTTGGGCGATTAATCGCTAGTATAGTCGTCATAAAATCGATTGCGCATTCAGGACGTCTTTGGTTTTAATCCACCGATTAAAAGCAAAATTTAATACTCAAATACAAATGAGTCACAAAATTGCATATCAATTCATCAATTCAATTTCATATATCAATTTCATTCCATATCATTCAATTACTGCGTGTTTTTGGGTTACCAAGTTTACATGTTTGTGAAAGTATTCCTTGACTGAATTGATACGTATCTTTACGTTAAATGTTAAAACTGTGTGCAAAATGTTATGCATCTAAACACAATATCTAGGAAACGAAGAATTCAACTTATATTCGGAAAGGTGAATTCAAAGATGAACTTTCTGTGAATATATTTTACACAAAATGTGACATATATTTGCATATTTAAAGTAAAGATCATACATCAAATTTCTATGTTTTAGCTATAACTAAGTTATATTATCGAGTTTACACATTATATATTTCAAAAATGTGTTTTTTTTTTATTCAAGGAATTTGAAATTTCCTTCACGTTTATTTCAAGTAAAAATTTCATTGAAATCGAAAATTTGATTTCTTTCACAAACGAGAAAGTAGAATCAGAATAATTTATCAATAGAAAAAAAAATCATTTGATTAGATTTCCGAAATAAAAGGGTTTTTTTTTTGTTGTTGTTCATTTCAAATGAAACTATTTATTCTTCGATTTTTTTTTCTTATCTTTTATGCTTTATTTTAATAACCAAAAATTTTTAATATCCCATAATTTGTTTTAATATTATATAATTTTGAAATATTGCTATTTGAATAGAAGCAATATTTCAAAATTTATTTAGGTCAAAACTTTCATGTAATATCAAAAATAAGTTCTATTATTTTATTTTTAAGTGTTTCCAGATTCTTTGATACAGTTTCATTTAAGATGACATGGGCTCAATAGAAAACAGATTTTTTTCCAATTTCATTTTTACAATAATAAACTCTAAATAACTTAGCGATTTGAAAGTTGTTGCGCTGATTCTCCTATCTATATTAATGCTCTATTTCGTTATTTTTCTAACATAATTATCATTTAATTACATTTTTTGACATCTAAGGAGCAAAGCGTTTATATTCAATAATCTTAATTCCTAAAACATTATCCATTAATCTTAATCCATTATTTTTATTCAACCACAAGTTTTAAATTTTAAATGAGTTTTAATTAAAATAATTATTAATTGCAAAGAATATTTCGCCTCTATACTCTCACGGCGGTTCTTCGGGGTATTCGGGTATAGGATAGGATAGGGCAGGGCAGGGCAGGGCAGGGCAGGGCAATAAGGCCTATTAAAATTATGGGGTCTGATCCAATGCGATTTCTTTATATGAGGATACACAACCAAACCTTGTTTGCAAGACCCATATAGAAAGCAAACTTCAAATTTCAAGCTGCTCGGTTCAATGGTTCAAATTACATTAAGAACCATTAACAGTACGTTTAGTTTAGGTTAGTTTTATTAATTTTCAGTTGCAAAGCAATACTAGGGACTTTTTAACTCACCCAGTAATTTTGAGCAGCAGTCAGAAAACAAAGATGACGCCTTCACTGGTAGTGCCAACTTCTCTCCAAACTTCCATTCCTCGAACCTAAAGACCTCCGGTTCCGAATGAACTCTAAACTTAGTTAACTTAATTAGAACTCTAAACTCTACCACCAGTCTCCCATAAGCAGTGTGAAATTCGAAAATTGAAATTGACTGCAGATTCAGTGTTAGTTGAAGTATGAAAAATTCACTGATATCTGTTAAAGAGAAATTCACCAAAATTTTCCTTATTTTCATGCATCACCGACTATAATAGTTTTGAAAATATAATATCGCATATTTATTTTTGAAACTCAGTATGATAATATCTCACAAAGGATTCAAATTTTGCTAGCCTTTTAAACGAACAAACTTTAAACTTTTTTTCCATCTGCCTTCTTTTTCCTTTTTTTTTCTTGTGGTTAAAAAAAGGAATGAAAAGCTTTAAACTTTTACTTTCACTCCATATTTTCTCGTGAATAAATAATTCAGTTCACTTCGCATTTCCCTTACACAGAAATAATACCCAATCGCTACGTTTCAGCTCTTAGTCTCACTTGAGATATTTGCAGCAACAATTCGTTATTCCAGCATGAAAAAAAATATTTCTTCGCTTCGATTCTACTTTTTTTATTATCATTCCCTTTTTATGGAGCCGAAGTTGTTCCTATTTGCCTAAAGAACTAGAGCCTCAAGTTTTGATCCAAAGTAATAATTTCAAATTGTTTATAAAGCAAACACTGGAAAAGCCTCTATATAAAATTTGCTTTTAAAAATTCTTGTTACTCTTTGACCGCCGTCAACAACAACAACAAGAAAATTAAATTGTGATTCTATTTTATTTACCCTATGGAAATAAGTGTTAACGAAATTTATTGGCTTAGAATAATGAATGAATGAGAAGAATAAATTTCTATAAATGTCGAATCTGAAAAGCATTCTTCCACAATCAATGTAATTAATGTACAGTCTCAGAATAAATGTTATCCTGAATTGTTGATTCTTTCTCCTATAATGTTCAATATTCATTCAGTAGATAATTTATATATTTGATAAAACTCTAAGCTACTTAAATAAATGATATAATTAAAGTTTTGAGAACTTAAATTCCGTGTTTGCATCGCTGCTGCGTCATGCAAGTTTAGCGAGTGGGATGTCGGATCAAGGATCATGATGTCTGCTGTCAATAATAATAAATATTAATAATTTAATATGCCTAAAAATAAGATAAATTCCAATTTGAATACTGAATAAAGAAAGTATCATAGCTGCCAATTTGGCATTTAAATTTTTTTCGTTGATTTTTTAAATAATTTTCGTTTGTTAATAAATAATAATGCGGAGTGTTTTTTTTTATTGCATTTTGGTAACGAATCAACAATTCCAACTTAGACACCATATAAATAATTAACACATAATTTTTCTAAACTGATAATTTCTCCAAATTTCGTTACTTCTATTTTTCCTTAAATGTTTTATTTAAAAAATCTAAATTAATCTTTTTATTTCGATTAATTTTTTTTCTGAGCTTTTAAACGCCCGACCAGAGCAATAAAATTCAAACGTTAGATCGAATGAATTTTTGAAGGTTTAATTTTACTTTTTATATGTCATCTTCAATCAGCCCACCTCTATAAAATTTAATTTTGAAATTTTCTAAATTTAGATCTTACCTTTCCCAATGACAACATATTTAACAAATCTCAACAATAATCTTCATCAAAAATTTCAAAATAAATTTCACTCATTCATGAAGCAATTATTTTTTTTAAATGCGAGTGTCTAGTTCCATTTTCTCCTTTATCAGCTCTCACACAATTTCCTTTTTCTCTAAAAATAACTGTCCAAGAGAATTTCCAATAAATTTTTCTTGAGAAATATCAAGAAATTTGATAATAATTTTTATAACGTGAGAGAATTAATCTCCATTTATTTAATAAAAAACGGATTAAGTAAAAAATGGAGAAAGACAGTTATTCTTTAGAAATAAATTGAATTACAGTTACAGTCAAGGGAGAGTGATATAATAAGGATGAAAAGAAAATAAGACCAGAAGTTAATTAAGTGAATTTTGCATTTCTTTATTTCTTTCAAATGAGCCTTTACGATGTCACTTTAAAAATATATAAATAAAATTCTGTTTGAATTTCAAGCAGTAGATCGACTTTGGTTAAGTAACTTCCTGTCAAGCTTTGAGATGCTCGCGATAATTAATTTTAAAAAAATCATATAATTAGAATTTGAATTTATTGAAGGAAAAGTTGAACAATTTAGCTACCCGAAAAAGAAAGAAAATTTAAATGCAGTATAAAATATTTACATTGAGTATTTCCATCTTGTCATTTTTGTTATAAAATCTTCCATTATTTCAAGCTAAAATTAACATTTATTATAAACAAAAAAAATTAAAAATTTAGATATTTAAATACATTTTTAAATTAATAAACACAAACTAATCAATTTCGTTTTCAAGTAAGAAAATTATATCTTAAGCAAGCTTTATCAAAACTAAAAATCTAAATATTAAAACAGAATAGTTTGACACTGTCAAACGACATAACTGTTCCTAAAAGAAATGCTCTTGTAGTTTTGAAATAAATAAAGGATCACTTAAATTTGAAAAGAATAAAAAAATGGAAATTAAATTTTTGAGAATTAAAAACATTTCATTAAAACTCCGTAAAATAAGTAAGAAAGAGTAATAAAAATTATCCAACACACTTTTTAAAAAATTAAATAATAAATTTTTAATTCACACAGTTTAATTTGACTTAAATGAGAATTAGATAATTCTTTGAATGAATCCATTGAATACAAGAACATAACTTTGATGTTAAGTACTTAATATTTAAAAGACGAACCCGTTGTAAAGCAATAATAGGGCTATTTTGGGACGGACATCGACATTTTGAACAGCGGTAAGAAAACACCTGATCTGGCACCTCCTTCTCTACACCACACCAGAAGGAGGACGTTTGGCCTTGATGGATTTAACGTGTAACAGACCCCCTTATCTGACAGTTCTTCGGTGGAATCGGTTCTCGAACCTGAGACCTTCGATTCTCAAACCGAGACCTAGCCACCATGCCACCATGACCCATTTAAAAGACTCCAGAATCCAGTTGAGATCATTATTTTTATCATTGAAGAAGTTATTTTAGGCATTAACATGCCTAAAGTAATTTTTATCAACATTTACTCAAATGTATGGTCTGAGAATACATATGAAAAATATACGAAAAAAGCTTGAAGAATTAAGCTCATTCATTCAGTAACTCATCTTTATTACGAGGACAATTCCAACTTGAGCTCTAATACTCAGTCAAAAACACCTTGATCTCAGCCATTTAAAGAGAATTATTTCCATACCTTCTACTTTTTCTCTTTGTTACAATTGGCATTTGAGAATGGTATCAAATAATTTTTCGTTTTATTCGAAACTCTTAAAAAATAATCAAATCGATTAATAATTTTTAAATTATTAATAAAAGCTTGATTTTTTAACACAAATACATAATTTAAATACATCATATTAACATTCCTTCATTAAGATATTAACAATTTATAAAAATATGGTTGTCGTAATATTATCGTAAAAATAATGTTATTTTTGATACTTCACTGCAAACATTTATCAATTGAAGCACCGTAGTTGTGCATAATTTGTTTTAGCACTCAACAGACCAGACATTTGACCTTGAGTTATTAGCCCCTATATTTCCCCGAGATATATTTTGAAAGATGGATATATGTACCTTCTAATACAAAATTTAATAAATTTAAAAATAGAGCGAAAAGACATCAAAATTAAGCTTAACTTCAGAAAACATTAACTTTCCTAATAACTAAAAAAGCATGAGCTTTCCAATGATCCGGATTGGTTGTTTTAAAATTCTTTATTCTATATTTATTAAACTATTTAATCCATTTTTAAGAATGTTATAAATACTTCCATTTTTGTAAATGAAACCAAAATCATTTTTAATATCCAATCAAATATTCAATAGCGTAATTTTCTTCCCTTGTTGAAAGTTCAGAATGAGTTTAGATTAGTTTTACCAATGTGGTAGAGAGCCCAAGTTGAAGAATGGGAAGGAGGTGTTTAGACAGTAATAAAATGTTGGCTTTTGTTTGAAGAGAGATTTTTGATTTGCCATGCTAACTAACAACCTGTTAGTATCTTCAATTCGGAGAAATAACGCCACAAGAACTCTTTTAATGAAAAACCGTCAACCCTCGACTGTTGTGTGAATATCAATGAATGTGGTGTAAATGTCAAATATTTTAATGTAGATGCATGGCTGTAAATAAACGAATTGTCTTAAATTCTACTCGTATTTCATCTGTCAGGATCAGAACATTACATTAGCCTTGTCGACTCTTTGGTTATGAATATGGTAAGTGAAACAGGCCGACGAACAGACTCAACCTGCTGAAAATGCGTTCTATCGAAGTCTGGAAGATTCATTAAATTATCTATTTCAATTTTCTTGGTGATTACATTTGTTTCTCTACGTATAGAAAATGAAAGAAAAACTTCAGGTGTTCCACTTTAGCAAAGCCTACTCTACACTGCCCTTCATTAAAGATGTAATCCCAAAAATGTCATTTACAGACAGACCAAAAATCTGCTGTATTGTTTCATACAGCAATTTCGTTCAAACAAAAGAGTCAGACAATCAATGCAAAGACACCTCTACCGCCATTTTCAGAAATTACATTGTGAAATCCTTTCGAATATTTCATTCTCCATTCAATCAGGAGCCGGGCTTTCAATTAATGGTCACGTCGCCTGTTGGGACGTGATCTTTTCGTGACACGGCCCTCTTAACCACGCGCCGCGTACGTGAGGAAAATCCGAAAGGCACACCCGTGCCTCGTTCGAACGGGAGCGAAACTGCTCCAGATTTTAATACACGAAATGATTGCCTTGTCAAAAACACGAGCGTCCGATCGATACTCCGATGGCTCCAGCTTTATGGATATTTCATTGGAAAATAGTTATCGTTATGATGAAAGAATAATTGGGAAGGTATTCGGTGTGAAAAAGAATGATTTGGTTTTTATTTTTCATGTTTGATTGATTTTAAAATTTTAAAAGTAGTTTTCACACCAATTGCATTGAAGTTGCAACGAATATATTTCAATAGAAACATTTTAAAAAGTAGTTTTCACACCAATCGCATTGAAGTTGCAACTATTATATTTGAATAAAAACAAAAAACAAAACTATTTAAAATATAGAATCAGATTTAAAACGTTTATTTCTATTGAATGACGCTGGATACAGACACATGCCACTCCATAAAGAAAAACTCAAAATTTAGTTATATTAATGTCCCCTTTTGCAGCAACACTAGGTCTGTTTTGAGATCAACTTTGTAATTTTAGCAGCTGTCTCATGACTAGGACGACGTCTATGCTGTCACCTCCCTTTCGAATTTTTCCACATAGGGAAATTCACATTCTACAATACCATGCGTTCAACATGTATACCATTTTCAATTAATTTCTTTTCACATACGAATAACTAATTTCTGGATATTGAACTGAATGCTGTACAAATTTTTACAGATATTTATAAGTAGTAGGTGAAAGTGTTAAGCACCAGCCAAACATTTAATAACAAAATCCCAACCAGTCAACTGCCTCTGCTTTCTTTGGTTATTTTTGAAAAATGTTGGATGCATTCAACTTTTTCAGCTCTATATGAGGATGACTAGAACTTTTCTTTTTACATATGCAATCACGAATTCATGTATAATTCTTTAAAATATATGGGCACTTGGTCTTTCGTATAATGTGTAAAAGTTAAAGTAAAAAATACATACTATTCATAGTAATTTCTGCTTCAAAAATACCAAAGTTGGAACTTTAAAAGGGGCAACACTGCTGTAAAAACTCCAAGCAACCAAAGCATAGAATACCAGGTATACCACACATTTGTGGTTTACTTACCTTACTTCTCAGCAAAAAGACTCGTCCTTCGTATGTCAAGCCAATGCGCAGTGACGCAAAGAACTGATCCTTATATTATCTCAAGTAAGTGGAATCTTGGAATCTCAAATAAGTGTTGTCAAGATGTTTTTAAAACAAGAACAACGAAGTTGAATAAAAATTGAGTGTGCAAGAGCTGAGGTTTTACAGCAGTATCTTTACACTGGATGAGATTCAGGCCAGATCGTACCATCAAAACAGAAATGCCAATCAAACGAATGGTGTCATTACGGGTCACCAAGACGTTCGGAATTTCTTCAGAACCACAGAAATGTGAAAGATATGTCGATTTCCGTATACGACTGTGATAGTTCCATTGGTGTCATCCTAAAACATAGCGTTCCCCCACAGCTGACCGTCCAGAGATTCTTGCAGAAGTAGACCGGTCCATTCGAACTATCAACAGAACCCGCACTGCTACAGGTGTTATGTGACTTCCACATCATTGGAAACGGGTTGAACACAATGCTGGTGACTATAGAGAAGGACTGTAAAACATGGGGACATGAATCTCTTTTGTATTCCATGTAAATAAGTAGTTGCCACTATTAAAGTCCAAACTCTCGTACGTAAACTGTATTAGCATAAGGCACTACATCATATTTTTTGTGTTATGTACAAATTTTGCCAAATGTAATCTAAGTGTTCTTCTTTTAAAAGAGATTCCACATAATGTGTACATCTCAGATATTATAAGTAATAATTTGATTCAAAATAATCGGGGATATAATTGTAAAAATTGAGACTTAAATGCGTCGCTGTATTAGCTCTCCTATACAAGTTTTCATTTCAGTCGTTAATATGACAGTTTTCATCCATGAAAAATAATCAACCGGCGATTAGATCGGAAGGAAATGGTCTAAAAGTTGTTTTGCTCCACAATAACTTGAATAATTTAGTATTCCTTCAAATGAAAAAAACAGTCCAGTGTCAAAACACATTATCTTCATTTGATAAAGATGCTAAAGTACATTTACAAATTGTTTTATTTAATATCGTAATGAAAATGGATATCAATAGATTCCAGAAATTTTCAGTTATGTACAATGTCACGATAGTTCCTTATTTTCTTAAACTTGTAGTGGTATCTTAAGCCAGTAACAGTCACTGAACATTGATGATCACTTTTTATCTAGATGATATGTTACAAGGCTTCTTATCAAAAAGTCCGTCCCTATCTATTTCTAAAGGTCCGTTCTATCCAGAGCCACTACCACCTATCACAAACTCAAAAAAATTAAAGGAAAAAAAATACAAATATTTTCCCTCCTAAATTGGTAAAAGAGTTGTATTTAGATTTCTAACCCGATTTTAAGCATAACTTTCATTAGACAACAAAGTCAGAATGAATATTTCAACGGAAAAAAAAGATAATACCCTTTATATCTTGTTTTGGAACGATAGAATAGCTCGAAGAAAAAAAATCTGAATTTTCATGTTTTCTTTGCGTATTTTAAAGCATTCGTTGGTTATTATTTTTCATTAAACTGCAATCCGTAATGTGTCTGGGTGCCCTTGACCTGGTAGTAAGGTTTCGGTTCTGAACCAGAGGAATTCAGGTTCAAGACCAGATCCCACCGAAGAACCATTGTGTGCACGTTAAATTTGTCAGAGTCCAACATCCTTTGGGTAGTGTAAAGTGGAATTTTGGAGACAGGATGCCAGCTCATTTGTCATCCTCGTCATCCAACTTAAAATTATAAGAACCGTATAAAAATGTCTATGTTTTAAAAAAGCGTTGTTTTAAAACAACTAAATTATACCCTAACCGGGATTCAAAGGTTTCTAAGCAAGTGCGCCTGGTGTTCGTTAAATCCATTGAGGCTAAAAGTTCTCCCTCTGATGTGATGAGGAAGTTTGAAAAGTGGGTGCTATATCAGGTGTCATTATCTTCATCTGGTTGCGGTTCAAAGTTATGAGATCCATTCAAAAATAATCATAGAGTTGCTTTAAAAAAGGGACGTTAAACTAAAGTTTAACTAAATTTAAAAGCTAATGTAAACCATAACATATATCCGAAATGTAAGTAAATATTTGTTTCATCTCTCCCATTATAATTCGAAAAGTAGAAAAAAAAAGATTTTTTTCACGGATCATAAAGCATTCGGACTAAAAATAAAAATGATCATAAAACTTCCTTCTTTAATCATCTCAAAAAACCATCCAAGCAAATCCTAACAAAACCAACCCACAACTTTTCATCTTTTCTCCGAAGAAAACGCCACATATCCACCAACTCCTTAAGCACAGCGGTTATTGACGGCGTGCTTTGATGACTCGCGATTACAGTTACGAGCGAACGGCATAATATAACCACCTCAACAATTAGGAATGCCCACTGAATGGCTACCTTCCTTATCATGCACCTTCAATGACGTATCTCGGAAGTAAAAAAGGGTGGACCCTCACAAGAGGACGCTTTTTCCCCCGGAAGTATCGATTCGGGTCTTAACGACCGAGTCGCTGCTGGAATGGGACAGGTATAATGAGCGCCGTTTCTTCTTTCTACGTGGGCTCTTTCTTTTTCTTTATGTTGGGAGAGATGGCAACCTCATTAGCAATTCCACGTAATGAAGGATTTCTCGCAGAATGTTGGAGAGGGTATTTTTCGAGGTAAGATGACCGAATCTTTAGAAGTACGAATGGAAATTGACTGAAATATTTGAGGGTTGTTGTGAATAAAATACAGCATTTACTTATATTGATTTATGGTATTATTTTCTTTAAAGAACAATTTAAGAAAAGAATTATTCATGATTGTAGTAAAAATTTTGTCAGTTTGATTTTTTTTAAAGTGAAATGCGAAATTAGTAGTTTCTTTTGAAAAAGAAAGACAACCGATTTACCAGGGATGTGATGTTTCGTATGTGGGTTTATAATATTATTCATCAATAAAAATCATTCTTATGATATAATAAATTTGTATATAAAAATGTCCCAACAAACTTTTTATAATGGCATACGATTGTAAACATCGCTCGATTTTAGTCATCAATAGTGAAAGATTTTACGAAAAACTTGTAAAAATGATTTTCTTGTATTCTTTTCTCTTGCTTAAAAAAATCAATCTTCAGAAACATGTGATTTTTAAAAAAATATTTTTTCAAAATTCATGTGACTAAAAAACTAAAGAAAGTTTCTTCGACATATCTGTTGACATAAAAGAGGAGCTCAGATCAGTTCAATTATATTAACGCCTCCTTTTTTAAAGCCACATTAGGAAGTCCACTCTGAAATACCTCTAGCTTTGAACCAGTTCAGATTACGAGGACAGCAGTTGAGATAGCAGAGTCCTTTTAACTTCCATATCCCACCAGTAGGTGGGCATTGGCCTAGAAAGATTTAGCGTTTATCAGACCCGCTTCAGCAATTTTTCGGTAGAAGCAACTCTCAAATAGGAAACTCTAGTTCTGAAGTCAGGACCTTTCCTTTACGCCATCGTGGCATGTTATGAATCTAGCAATTTTAATGATAAGCCATATTACTGATTCTCCGTCCCACCCGAAGGCATTCGGAAATAAATACTGAATAACCGGCCCACAGCTATATTAACACTGGCATTAACTGTGGTTGAGTCCTAAGAACCATCACCGGCCACGGTACAACCCTCTTCGTAGGAAGTACGTCCCGTCTTCTATAGGGGAGTTAGATCCCCCACCTTTATTGTACCCAACGGATTGGTGAGATCCAACCAACGTGCCGGAAGCATCTCATCTTCAATTACCAAGTGCCCACCCCGGTGTCAAAAAAAATTTAATGATAAAACTTAGTTAACCTCTAGAACTCAATTACATAAAAGCACTATTCCATCTATTCATTAATCTTTAACTTATCTCGAACAAGTCAAAAGAAATTAAAAAATTATCTTATTATTAACACACAAAACAAATATTAAATTGATGATATTGAGGTGATAAATTCATAAGTCACTTAACTTCCAGACATAAGTTTACACTTTTGTGTAGTGGTTATGTTACTTGGCTATGAACTTATTGGCCCGGAGATCGAACCTAAAGAAAGCACATTGGGGACATACACATTTTTGTTCTGAACCAAGAACCGCAACCTTCGAGGCGCTATCTACCGGTAGCAAAATCCATAATACTTGGAGGGACAAAAACATTCGTCGTCCACCATAGCACTTGGCGCGATAAAAAAATCATTTGCCTCCCCACATACCGCCTGGCGAGATTTAAATGTTTGTCGCCTGCCAAAAATAATCGGTGCGATAACATCGTTTGTTTTACCTCCGATTCACTGAAGAGGAGTAATGTGGTGGTAAGCTCATAAGCCACATACCTTTTGGACACGAGTATACACTTTTGTTTAGGGATTAGGTTACACGCTAAGGATCCAATGGTTCCGATATCGAACCTAAAGGAGTGCACAGTTTAATTTTTTGTTTATTTATATTAGCGATGAAATCCTAGAACTATTTGAGAACGGACCTCTTAATTTTGAGTCGTTATCAAATGATGAGGACGACACCTGAGCGTCCACGCTTCATTTCTTAACTTCCGTACCTCAACAGTAGAAAGACGTTGTCCCCGACAAATTTAACATGCGTCTGACATGGTTAAACTACGGAAGAATAGGCCCGTTATATGTCTACAAATTTTTATGATCAAAAAATTAACAGCCCTTATAACTCAATTACAATAAATATTATTCCATCTACCGAAGTAACTTTCATTAAATTTAAGCAAATAAAATGAAATTTAAAACAGATATTACTCCCAATCCATAAGAAAAACATTATAAATTAATCGGAGCAAGGCATACCAACAAAACTATTCTCTTTTTTCATGATTTGTAATTACAGTTTTACTTGAACTGCGCAGTATAACCTCCTTAGTAATTAGCAATACCCACTGAATCATCAACCTTATCATTTAAATATCATCACCGAATCATCAACCTTATCATTTACCACAATGCCGTATTCCAGAAATTAAAAAGTGGACTATTCTAGAGTTTTATTTTAATTCGGAAGTATTGATTCGTGTCTTAACGACTGGGTTTCTAGAATGAGAGTTTTTTTTAATCTCTATTTCTCTAACTCACTTTTTCTTTTTTCGATTATAACAATTTTTACCCGCAGTTTCATTTAATGAAGGGTGTTCTCTGAAGAACAAGGAAGATGGTATGTTCAAGTGAAGAATTCTAAATTGCATAGCTAAGAAATAAAATTAGTACAATTTGAATTATTTCATTTAACTGAATGTTTTCTTAAATTTTAATTATTTGTAATACCAGCTTTGTTAAAAATGTTAAATAAAGAAAACACTCTCTGTTAACATTATATTAATTTTGGTCCGATGAAAATACTACTGTTATTCTGTTGAACAAAGTTCTGTTGAAACAAAGAAATATTAATTTTTATATATTTAACAAAACGGTGAAGAGAACAAATATTGTAGTACATTGAGATTAGATATTATACACCATAAAAAAACGGTTTTTATCTTTATACATATCGTACAATAGAGCAAATATACGTACAATATAAACATTGAACATCTTTCTATAACGTACCATAATTATGAGTTCAACAAACACTATTCAGCCATTCATTGTATAATATTAAAATATAACTGCACAATGCATTTTATTTTGTAGTATATCTGTGCAATCAGTAATACTCATTTAAATAACAAGAAAATTGAAGCCTCAAAACCAATTTTTTCTATTTAAAAAAATCTGTATTTTTTCATTTATAAAAAAAAGACCGATTCATATTTCAAAAACGTTTTTCAAATTTATTGTTTCAGATTCCTCAGACCTCAAGTAATGAGAAATCAAATACTACGACGAAACATTTTAAATGCAAAATATTACTAGAACATTGTCAACAATTTAGCTGCAGAGCAGTTTAAATAGCGGGTTATTTAACGGTGCATTAATTTTTAAGAATGGTGTAAATTATAAACGGACGATTTAACTACAAATTTAAAATGGCGGACATTTTACTTGAAATAAAACGTGATTCCGTAGATAGCGACACAACGATCCAATGCTCTATTTTTTTTTTAAATTTAAATATCCAAGATACACTATTTTTAATGAGATGGTATCTATACAAAAAAACCTACTGAATTCATTAGTATAAGCTTACAGCAAATACAAACAGTAACATATCAGGATGCGGTTTAATTTTTAACTGATTTTTATAATTTTCGTAAATTTGAATTTATTGAATATCGATTGAATATTGAATTGTTGTATTTAAATTTGGCTCTTATGAGTTCATGAAACTGTTCTGTAACAGGAGACCATAGAATTATTTTTCTTATTGCATTGCAAATATTTTTTAAATATTTATCGAAAGAGATTTGATTTTCATGATCATTAGAGTTTTTAGGAATTGTTAAGAATGACGAAAAGTTAATAAAAAAAATTAAACTAAATTAAACTTATAAAAGTCATTCATACATTAATGTCAAATTCTTTCGTCTTCTTCTAATATTTTATTAAACGAGTAACTGGGACTGTAATCCTGAACAGCAAGCTAACATTTCCGCCACGCTCACTTTTGAAATAAAAATTTGGGCCTAAGATTCATTTGCATTTCGCTTGATTGTCAGCGATTCCAAGATATAATGCAAAACTGACACTTTTATTTAAATAAACAACCAGAACTTTTCTTTTAAATATCCGTTACTCTTCCTAGCGACTGACAGCTAAGACTGAATTCAAATAACTTTATACAAATTTCTTCGGATTATGACACATGCAATATAACACATCAAGGTGTAGTTTAGTTATATTAATGTCCCGTTTTGAAGCAACTCTAGAGCTATTTTAGGACGTACTTCATTATTTTGAACGCTGGTCAGATAACGAGAACGACACCTGAGCTTCCCCCCTCCCCAAACTTCCACACCACATTATCGGAATGAAATTTGGCCCCAACGGATTTAACGCGCATCAGACCCAATAACACGGTGGTTCTGTGGTGGAATCGGGCCTCGAATGTTAAACCCTACGGTTCCAAAGCCGAGACCTTACCAACAGGCCACCGCGGTCTAAACACAATCAACTACAATTATCCATAAATACGCAAAATAAAACCCATAACATGAAATTAGTTTATGATTCTTTAAAACCCTGCAACTCCACAAATTAATTTTCAACTTCATTAGATCACATCAATGCTGAATTGCCTTATCCATAATTAACATCTTTTATTGCCAGATGAACTTATTTCTGGGACCATTAAAATCAATGTAATCTGTATCACTCACACTGCTTCATTTTACATCATATTTTCTTCTGGTTTCTAATGTGCATATGCATTGTGATTAAAGAACCATCTCAGACTAAACAAATTTCATATCATTGATTCTTATAAGAACAAGTCCATCTTCAACTAAATACAGAATATACCCATTTAAATACAGAAAGTATCTCTCGCATATTTGATGCAGTATATAATAAAACAAGATAACCAAAAAAATTCATTATCCGAAATAAATTTACTAGAAATATCCCTCTCTTTCCTGCGACTCAAATTAAAACAAATCCAAAAACTACTTAAATTTCTCATCTTTCTCAAGCACCATCAGAAACCCACCAACCTTCGTCAGAGAAAAGGATATTGGCGAAGTAATCCCTCTTCTTTGATGACTGGCGATTACGGTTACAATCAAGCAACACAATATAACCACCTCAGCAATTAGGAATATCCACTGAATAGCTATCTCCTTATCATTCAATCTCGGTGACGTATTTCGGAAGTAAAAAGGGGTGGTCCATACAACGGAACTCTTTTTCTTCCGGAAGTATCGATTGAAACTCTTAACGACCAAGTTTCAAGAATGGGCCAGGTGCAATGAAGGGAATTTCTTGCTTTTTCTGAGATTTTTTTGTAGAGGAAGATGGCAACCTCGTTAGCAATTCATGTAATGAGGGATGTTTTTGATAGAACAGGGAGTCTGGTATGTTCCAAATAGGGAATACCAAACTACTAAGACCATGATAGAAATTAAATAACTTAAATTGAAAATAGAATTTAGCTTTGCATTAGATTTATTTTCTTATGCTTTTTAATGTTTTAAAATGCCTTTGAATGAAAAAAATATTTATTCTATTGCAAAGTTCCTCAAAGAGTGCTTTTAATGGAAAAAAAATGCATAATCTTTAGTCTTAAGACAGATGAAATGGAAATTCACTTTGAAATATGAATTTAAAAAATATTCATTAAATTTTGTTTTATTTATCTCGTTTCATAGCTTAATGATTTGAATAAAACCATGAATTGTTTCAAGCATTTATTGTTCAAGTTATTAGAAGAACATAAATTAAAATATTTTGATTTCCCAATCCAAAAAAAGTAGATTTTAAATGTAAAAACATAATAGAATAAGCGTAAAAAAACGAGCAAAAAATAACAATTGAATTAACACGTTTAACAGTTTTAAAACAGTGATTTTAGGAAATTGTCAAAGCAACTGCAATCCCTTATATGCAGGTAAAATTTGATTTAATTTTCCTTCTAAGGTATATAACTAAAATTGAGTGAATGTTGTTAGGTACACTACTTTTCGGTTAACTTATAAAAATAAAGTCAGATTTTTCAAAGATGATAATATTCATTATATTTATAATGATTCTACAAATTATTGTCTAATATATTACTTGTATTTTTTCAAGAAATGTCATTAAATCAATATCCATTACTATCCGTAGATAGAACTCAAGAAGACACAGGAAGTAGAGTTAAATCAATTTATTAACTTACTCTGAACTAAGAACACTGTGACTGAGAGATCCTCAGCTTTTATATATTTAGGGAAAGTTCCAGTACACCTTTCTCGAAACAGTAAGAAAAGTAAAGCACTTATCTGTAAATTAAAGTATAGTCCAGTATCTTCTAGAGCACGAAATAAAAGAAAAAGAAATTTTAAGTCTACTGGGATTCGAGCAGGATCTCTTGACTATGAGTCCAACGTCATAACCATTCAGCTATGCAGAACCGGCAATGTTTCGTTTCAATGCGGCAATATTATATATAACTATCTCTATTTTCATAAACATAGCGTTGAAATCTAAATATTTATAATAAATAAAAAAACTATTTAAAAATGTTCAGTTATAATGAAACATTTTATTTTTTTAAAAAAATATTATCATTCTTTTATATTGCTTATGATATTCAACATATCAAAAAGTTCCCCTCTTACATTTCAACAAATTTAAATAAAGTTTTATAAATGTATATTTCCTATTTAGCATAGATTTCCTATTTAGACTATTTAGCATAGATCCTTAATTGGAAACAACGTTAGTATACATATATTTATTTCTTCAGAATAAGTTGACGTGACAAGTATATAAGTGTTTCATAGAATATCAGCAAAACGAATTGATACCACACAAGCTAAATGTAATTATACTATTTGTCTACTTGTTACAACATACTCTCTCCACACTGGTCAGCCTCCAGAAGTGTAACCAATCGAATTGAACGGGATGCAGATACGAATTCTTCCTTCACGATCCTCAATTTCACCAAGAGACCTTTCTTCAACATTTGTCATGGTCTTAGATCTTCTTGGAATAGATTCAAGTCTCCTATTCGTATTCCAAAAAGTATCCAGTAGGTCTTGCTGTTGCTTGTAAATATTTGTGATCTTGTTATTTTTGGACTCGGGTCCAGATGAGACATTGGTCAACTTTCAACTAGTTACCAGCTGGGGCCAAAACTTTTCCAGTATCATTCTCACCAAGCTCATAAATCAAAGATCTACTGTTGACTGAGATTTCCATTCCCATTAATACCGCAGTTAAAGCTTTCTCGTCTGGTAATGAGTAATAACCATTTTCCGAAATTTAATATTATATATTTCAATAATGGCTTGTCACTTAACGTGTTAAATTAATCTTGAACTTGGCCAACTTCTCATAGTTTTGTCAAAAAAGTCTCCTGAAATCCCTAAAAGGTAGAAAAATAAAGAAAACTTTTTTCTGATATCTTGTAAAGAGATAATTTGATTCCTTTATGATAAATATTTGGCCACCATTCGTCAGTTTTAATTAGATTGCAAAATATTGTTCAGATTTCTGGGCAAATTCAGTAGAAAGTAATTTGTTAAATGAGTTCTCTCAGTACCATAAGCAAAAGTAACACGATAAAAATTTAAATAAATTCTGATTATATTTCTAGGATACTTTCGGGTTTTCTTCTGCGATTTGTTGGTCTATGAAATAAACATACGGAAACTTAAGTTAATAATCGGTTATAAAAATAACATCACGCAAAGCAGCGACACACAATTCAGAAGGAAGGAATCTGCGTAACTTCACACTCCAAACACTGAAATTATCTACTGTCACTGAAATTGTCTACTGAAACACTGAAAAACACTGAAATAAGAACACTCCAAACGGCTGAAATTATCTACTGTCTCTGGTGTTTTGTCTCTATACAGCTGGCTACTCGTAACTACGTGACTGGCTACTCTACGCACGACTGGATATTGTTTCCAGAAAAAATTCAAGGATTCGTCACACAGCTCAATTCAGCAATCGTTTGAGCTCCACACAAGGCTTGTTCTTCGCAGTAATATCGTTATTCTCTCGACGACTCGATACCCGACTATGAATAACTGCCATTTGAGACTGCCGATCTTTCATAATCCCCGGGAGAAGGGCAGCGAAGATTCTGGACCATTCAGGCGTATCCTAGTTCCTATTGGGTTCAATTGCTAGAATTCTAGAAGTTTCTAATAATATATACTTTGTCGTTAAAATCGTAACCAAGTTTGTCACAAAACTTTAGGATCACTGACGTGGTATCCAACAGTTGATCATAAAACGGTCTTCCCAGTAGTTGAACTTATCTTGCTTATCTATCTACTATCTACCACAGCTTTCGTTTCTCTGAAAATAATTAATCATAATGAAAATATTCCCTCTAGCACCGTGCCAAATATTTTTTTTAATAAATTTACATCCAACTTGCACAAAATAAGTTATAGTAACATAACTAACAGTAAATAAAATAAAACATATGATAAAGGAAAATCATTCAAAAAGATTATCCAACAACAGCATTTATTTTTGAGCTGATTTAATAGTTTATCGGCAAAATCCAAATTAATCACCTATAATAAACATTTTAAATAAATAGACTATCACCTACTTTTTCGCACCATAGTCAACAAATATATCCCAAGTAACTAGAGTGGCTATAGATCCACACAAAAGACCTCTTCCCCGATGTAAGGAAACCCAATAAGTTTCTAGAATGGAGCAGGTGTAATGAGGAACAATTCTTTTTTTTTTTTTTTGGATCTCTGTTTCTTTTGTTCTTGTCTCTGGTGATGTGATTCTTTCTATCCCAGTAAATAGTGCCTTCATTAACAATTCCGGGCAATGAGGGATCCTGAAAACGAGATGTTGCGTTCGAAAAACTAATTTTCTTCCTTCTGTACTACCAAATCGCTACGTACATGAAAGAAAATTAAACGTAATTGTTTAATGGATGCATTGTAAATTAATTGTGATCTGGATTTGTTTTGATGACAGCTTGTTTTCGTGTTCTTACCGGTGTTAAAGTCTAAATTACTAAATTAGCCTCAATTAATAGACTTGTATATCTCTCTTGAAGATAAGTAATTGAAGCGTCTTTCTGTTATTTTTATTTTCTGGTATACGAAGGGAAATTATCGCAATCGTTAAAAAAAAAATTTGTTTCTGTTGAATATATTCGCACACAGTCTATTTTAATTTCGAAACCAAATTGTCACGAAGATCCAAAGAAAAACAGATCAGAATGTAACAAGTTTATTAGCTCTAAGCAATGCAGGCGAAGAATTAACTTTAGTGCTTGTGGAACTCGGAATCCATACAATTAATTAATAATGTAGAATCATAAAAAAAGTGATAGAACATTAAAAAATGAATAACAAGAAAATTAAATTAAAGTTCAACCTTTAATATAATGCGACTTGGCTGAGTTTTGTTATATTTGTGTCCTGTTGTAAAACAATACTAGGGCTATTTTGGGACGGGTCTCGTAATTTTGAACAGCGATCAGATAGCGAAGAAAACATCTGAGATGTCATCCCCCCCCCTTTCCACGTCTTACCCCACCAGCGGGAGGACGTTTGGTCTGACGGATTTAACGTACAACAGAACCCCTTATACGGCAGTTCTTTGGGGAAATCAGATCTCGAACCCGAAACCCTCCCATTCCTAAGCAGAGACCTTACCATCAGGCACCGCGGCACTAAAAATTTGGCTTAGATTCTAACCTCCTACCATGTGCTTTACAAGCGCTTATTTTATCTCAGAACCAAGCTGACTAGGGTCAGATCTCCGATATGAGATAGCATTTTTGGAATTATCTCCATCTATTTGTGAACATAATTCAAAAACACTTTTAGCGATGTCCATTAAATTCAGCAGATGTTCTATTTCTGAAATTTCAAGATTTCCATAAAATTTTGAGCGAAATCCATTCACATCAAGTTTGTCGTTATCAGTATAAATAATAGGTTAACTACAGATTGTAAAGGACTGGATAAAGATAAATTTGTTCTCAAGTGTAACATTTAAAATTTAAGTCTATATCAGATTTGGAATTAAATTCGAAATGAAATTTGTTGTATAATCTATTAATTGTTGTTGTTGTTTTGTAGTAAAATTTTAGTTTTTAATTGTCAGAAAAGAGGCATCTAAATTTAATATCCTGTATGTCGGCGTCATAGTATAGTAGTAGCATGTCTTTCCCGAGATCTGGGCGTCCCGGTTAGGACATGGTTGTTATTCTGAGTTCTATCTGTAAGTAGTGTGAATGTACCCCTCTATAAAAAAAGGGTTGTACAAACGAATGTGAAGCATGAAGTAGCTAAATGGTACTCTTTGCCCTAGTTGGCAGTTCTGAAAAAACAAGAGGTGCTCACTCGGCTTAAATCGCTGACTATTAACTGTCAGAAGGCTTGCAAAGTGTCATAAGTAATAACAACAGCATATTCTGTATTCTGATATTTATGCATTAACCACCACACTGCAATTTGTCGCCAAATATCATTCACTGTAATTCGTAAAAAATCTGCATTCATACCAAATAATTATATTTCAAAACCATTGTTTGCAATTAGTGCACGGTATTCTTTGCTGCATACAAGAAAGAATAAACTTCGTGCATGGGAATCTAAAAGTAAAATTGTGAACACTTGTAACTTTCATGGCTTGATCTAGTATTTCAGGGATGCCACTTTTTTTTAGAAAATTAGTAATTAATGGTAAGATATACGTTTCTTCTAAGTTTTATCCTAACATATTTACTTATTATTACTCTCCATAATTTCAAAATGGAAATAAAGTAGCTTTGCAATAAACTTTAATAAGATTTTTTAAATCAAATTAGAATATTAAAAATTCTAAGTTTTTAACAATTTCATGAAAAATCAGTAACGAAATTCACTTGGAATAAATATTCAATTATCGAAACTCGGTTAAAGTGTGTGCAGTGAAATAATTAATAGCAGTTAATATCCACTCAAATAAAGATAATCGTAGATATTACGCTTTTTTTTATGAAGATGAAAAGCCAAACAAATCAAATAGCATAAATTTCATACAAAATAGAAGAAAATATTCCGAATTCAATCCTAAATACTAACATCAATTTTGTAATTATCTTAAAAAATTATCTGCAGAAATTAGATGGAATAAAGTTCATTCCAATTTCTAATGCCGATTTCTGACTTTACTAAAACAGAGAAATTTCTTTAAATAAATTTTTCGTCCCATTTCAAAATTTATTTAAATTTGACCTAATTCATTTAATTATATTTAACACTTGAAAAAAGATTAACTAAGTAACAAACCATCTGAATTAAGATTTTGCGAAGCTTATGAATAAAACTTACAAAATATATATATTTGTATCTATAAAAATGATAAATACTAATATTCTGTTGTGATCTCGTCACAATAGTAAATATAGTGCCTGGAAAAAAAAGGAATATTTTTTATTCTGGTGGTTACAATAAATATCAAATATATTCTTTTAAAAACTAAATTTATAGAAAAAAAAAGAAATATAAGTACACAATTTTCTGTTTGAAAAGTTTTTTCTTCTTAAAAAAGATGCTTTCAATTGATAATTCTTTTGGGAATTATAAAATTTAACTCACAATGACATGCATTTTTCAACTAAAAATAACACATGATATTTATGTACAACGTACTACATTTTTCAACGGAACATATATTTTTCAGAATGAAAAGTTTGTTTCAGTTGCGATTTTTTTTTCAGATTAAAGAGTCCTCCTCTAAAATAAAACTAACTTTTTCTTCTTCTTGGAAGTTAATGGTTCTTTCATAGAACATTTTTTTTAATATTGCAATTTGCAAGAATAACTTCTCACTATCCACATTGAAAAATGTTGAAAAAAATTTATTTCCTTTGTCAAAACTTAAATGAAAAGCAAAACTTTTCCATAACCTAGTAAAGGTTCCTAAATAAGAAAATTCTTTATAATTTTCTTCATTTAAAACTCAAACTGGGATGAACCAATTTATCAGAATACTTTCTTTTATAATGCGAAATTTTAAATCCCATTTTCTATCATTAATTTTTAAAATAAAAAAACAATTTAAGAGTTTCAATACTTTATACATATTTATGAAACAGTTTCTATTCAAAAACTAAATAAAAAGAGAGATCTTTTTGAATTGCAAAGCGGTGAGCAGGTGCGATTTTCGTCTAAGATATTAAAGTAAAACGGAAAGGATGTCTGGATATTTTCAGCGTTAAGTTTAAAAATTTCATCTGCTAATAGATTTCAAATTTTAAAAAAAGCTCTAATTTGTCTGAATCCATTTTTCCATTTATTTTTGCCTTTTACCCAAAACTTGCCGTTATTTTTTATGTTAATTTATTTTTCTCATTCAGTATTCTTTTTATAATTATTTTTTTTTTCATTTCCATGTTGAATCTATAAATTAACATCATTTAAACTGTTTCACGTTCTTGTGATAAAAATTGCATGCATAACAATGAACAGCTGGTGATTTTCTAAAATTAGATTCGTATAATATTTATAATTAAGAGGTAAAACTGCTTTATATTTTCAAGCCTACAAAATATTGTTACCTTCGAAAATTCGATTTATTTTCTTTTGGCAAATCTTTAATTTCAGACATATAAAAATCCAAAATGCATAATTTTTGGAATTGTGTCCATCTAACTAAATATTATTACGAACCTGTAATTTTACTTTCTCGCTCGAATAATGGCATCGTTAAAAACACTTACTTACAGTCATTTGTATTGGACGTTGTCCAGATGTCGCATTAGTAATCCAAAAGCTTGGCGAAATACTTGGCAACCATTTGGCGACTTAACGACGAATTTGTTGACTTTCGTGGCAAAATGCACAATACCCGAAAAAACGATCATTTTCTCGATCCATCTATTAGGAACCGGGATACAACAAGATACACCCTGACTGGACCAGAAACTTCTAGCCTAGTCTCCTGGGAACTATAATTGGGAATTCTGGTAAGAATCCTGAACTGAGATCTTGAATTGAGTGTCCCGAATAGAGTGGTATTGAATTGGTCATCGTCGTCGAATAATAGTCCTGAATTCAGAGGCCTTAAATTGGTTGTAGAGCAGTCGTGAATTGAAGTAGGGATTCGGTGGTGAAAGCGAGAAGAGACAGGAGTAGTTCAGTCATCGGGAGAGACCGTAGAGCAAAGCTCCGAAGACACCCTCTCCATCTTGTCTGGCCGCTTTTTGTGCTACAGACGTGCTCTTCTTTTCAGGTTGCAATAAGAAATAAAAAAATAAGAACACCAATACAAAAAAAAATGGAATTAAGACTTCTTGTTGCTATCGTTTCCAGTAAAAGTAGGGCAACGGGATCAAATTGATTCAAATGTGTACAAGACAGCTCTGTCACATCTATAACTTCCGTGGAATAGTGAAGTTGAGACGGAGGATTTAGATGGATCCTGAAGAACTTCGCCAATATGGCAGAGCAATCAAAGATATGGTCGGAAGAGAGTTAAAGTGCTCAAAAGCCCCTTAAAAGTGCAGTTCTCAAGAAGGAAAACAGAACCACAGGACGCAGACGAACTGTACAGATTTTGACTATACAGTGGTTGCTTATTTGTTGATACATGTCACTCAGATGTTCTCAATGTAATGTATCAATCTTTTGTTTTTAGTTAGTATTCTCATTTCTCTGTAAGTTTAATCCATAGTCAGCATTTGTTTAAGTACTATTGTTCCCTTATCTTATTATTTCTTCATTGAAAATTGAATACAGTTGTATAGAATGGAATACCAATGGGATTCTCCCTGGACGTACCTGAAAGGCTTGCTTCCTTCTTTCTTTATTGTTTTTTTTTCTTCCTTCCTTTTTTTCCTTTCCTTTCCTTCTATTCTGTGCCCTTCCGACCTACTAGAAAACT
Organism: Argiope trifasciata; assembly: GCA_026543055.1. Lineage (NCBI taxonomy): Eukaryota > Metazoa > Arthropoda > Arachnida > Araneae > Araneidae > Argiope > Argiope trifasciata. The sequence goes on from JAPMOQ010045993.1 coordinate 4,607,518, forward strand.
TAGCATTATAGGCACTTGGGGCACAGGATGGCGTTATGTTATGCCTGTGCAGTGTGGACAACACCTGAAGCTTCGATGGCCATTGGACGATATTTTCTCACCCTCGAGATGTTTAATCCTCAATTTGGCTATAGTTGTGGAGATGGCATGGTTACAGTTTATGGCAGGAATGGAGTGTCTCTTAGACGAAGCATGAAACAGTCTGCTGTTAGCTATTGCATCATCATCAGTGAAGGTCAGGCTGCTTGAAAATTGAGGGTTATCGCGGGCCTTCTTGCTAATTATAGCAGCTTTCTTTTTACCAACGATGTCGACATGCGTTAGTATCCATTGAAGAATGCAGGTCTTTTGGGCCGCGTTTATTTTGTTGAAGGAATTATAATAACTATTATTAAGAATTATTTACTAAGAGTTATTGTTATTTTGTTTTTTACCTTGGATGAGTTGGCAGTTCCTTCTAAAATGGCCTAGAGAGCAGGGCGAGAGTTATAAAAGTTCATTTGAATTTTGGATTACTTTGGAGTAGAGATTCAAAGCCTCAATAATAACCACTAGCTCACAGGTGTAATTTGAGGCTATTTTATTAACAGATATTTAGTGGTATGGAAATTTTCGTTCTCCCGAATTATGATTTAGATAAATGAAACATTATGATCCATAAATTGTCAGAACTACGTCAAATTCGAGTTTAAATCGGTAGATAATAAAATGCCAGAATTCTTCTCATAGTTTGCTTTATTAAAATATGAATCTTAAAATATTCATGTGCGGGATTCTGAAAATAAAATTCATAGTACTCTGCTTTCTCAGGGATTTGTTTAAGATTCACACATTTCATGCAGCAATAGGGGTAAAAGTAGCATCATACTTTTTATTCGAAATACGCAAGAACGCTTCTGAAATGAAACATTAAATGGTTCTGAAATTAATAAATTGCTTGCGGCGCTCACCATGCTTAAACCTACTAGAAGCATGCTTGACATGCAACAGAATGTATATATGCACATTTTTAATTTCCATTCGGTGCTATATTTACATAATATATTCTTAAAGATTACCATACATTTTATGAATTAATTTATTATATAAAAAAAATTTCCATTTTAATAGTTATTAGTTTCATATACTTGAATAATGCTTTAGAATAAGATATTTACACTGCTTGACAATTGCTAAAGAACAAGTGGTTTATGCAAAATTGCGTCTCAGACATCTGACCAATAAAAGTAAATTCAAATATAGAGGGCGTAGAATACTAGGACTCGTTATCTGTATAAAAGACATAGCAAACAAGCTCAGGGTTCCAATGGAAATGCATGCTGTTTGATGTTTCACTCAAAGTAGTGCAGGGTGTTATGAAAGTAATTTTCTCTGAAATTGTGTTTCATTCTTGCAGTAATTCAGAGCAAGACATCTTTTGTGTGCCCTTCGATCGAGGATGACTGGAATCGGGTCAAAATGTCACTTACTGGAGCTGTTGCAATAGGTGTATAAAAGAGTGTTATCTCAAGATTAAAAAAGGCCACTGAAGGTGGAAATCCTATGGAAAAACATGTCAGGGGGCGCGATAGGAACACCACACATTTAAAAGATCGTTATGTAGCCGCCGTGGCAAAAAGGAACAGAAATTTAACTCCTGACCAGACACATCCTCACACATGTTACTAAGGTACTCATGTCTGCATCCTCCTGACCTGAAGATCAACTTTTGTATGCCTGTTTGGAAATCAAAGGAAATCTTCAAACATTGTCTCTATTTAATTATTCCGAAAGACGTAACTGTTCCTTTGCAGTTCTAAAGCAGAACATACACCCAAGTTCAATGGTGTTTGGCACTATTTTCAGTAGTACCTTGTTTTAAGGCATTAAGGACCATTCATGAATTCTCCTATTTTGCATCCCATCTATTTTACAGACACCTCACGGGTTTCCTCGTGACGTTTGTCTCTTCTATTATTGATTCATAAATAACAAATTTATGATGATTTAAGATCATTCAAGTTTTCCCAAAAACGAGCTGTTCTAAGCGAATGCTTTTGATTTCTTTGCAGCCCTTTGCCTCCGATTGGTTATGCACTAATTTAGCCAAAGAAACATGGAAACGAGATATCTCGTGACCCGGTCACAATGTTCGGCTAACTAAAAAAGAAATCGCTTGACCTGTACACAATGCGTTAATTTGCATTTTTCGATCAGAACATCTGTGCAACACCACTTATTTCTGAGATGACAAACAATCCCTGACTCACAGTTCAATTATCCATCGTTTTTTCTCTGATCAAGAGTGAGTGAGCATTATTATTCAAATACAAATAAAATACTGCAAGAAACTATCAAATCTTTTTCAAAGTGAATCATCGCTTTGAAACAATTCACGATAATAAATTCAATATTTTATTCATTCATTTTTTTTAAATAAAAAAGGTACTTGACTACCCCGTTCGGCTTCAATCCCTTGGCGATACTTTTGAATAATATCCCTCGGGGCACAACTCTAGATGGAACGAAAACTACAAAGAAAAATCTTTTCTCGCTGAAGTCAAAGAGAAAAAATGTTTAAATAAAAAATTCTAGATTACAGTGTCAAAGTAGGATTTCCTGTGTTTCAAATTTCTTCTCTCATAGGAAGTTTTCATTTTGTGTGATTTTGTTACTTAAATAAAATACTTTTAATTATTTTTCATAAATAAAAGACTTTTTTTATGTAACAAAATAAAAAGCTTTACAAAAATTATTGAATAAATTCAATCGCTTTAGAAGAAATATTGAATAAATTGCCTCTGCTCATTTCTTTTTATTTGTAGAAAATGCTAATTTTGAAAATAAAGATTAAAAACTCGGCTCAGTTTTTAATTTTTTTCTTTGAGCTCTCAACTTATGCCATATTATTTCTAGGCCAATAAAAGAAAATAGGAATTAACGCCGGATGTTAAACAGTCGTATTATAAAGATAACATTCAAGCCAGCGTATTAAACATCTTTGATTTCGATGAGTTAAATAGTTTATAAAGTATCTCTCTTTGAAACTTATTTTTCCTCATGCGAGTTTCTTATAACATAAAAAAATTCGAAAATTCAATTCCTTCATTTTCCTAATAATTGTATCTCAATTAAAATTTTAAATCGTCATTTTACTAATTTGATTTTATATTAGTTTTTATGGCTGCATTTATAATAATTTGAAATCCTTATTAAAATGTTTAATATAGTAACTATATGGAGAAAATATTTTTTTTTCTAAAATTATTTGAATGTTATTATAAATTCAGACGAGTTTTTAATATATTTGCATCAAATTGGCGTGCAGACATATATATCACGTATAAAAATTTTAGAGAATGAATCTGTAATTTTAGTAAGTAAATAAGAATGAAATTTCATGATTGAATTGATTTAATCAGTAACTAGCTAAAAGATTTAGAAAAATAAATGTATAATTTTCTCAGATACTTTAATTTTAATATGCATTCTGTAAATCTGTTTCCCACCATAATACCGTTTCCCTCCATTAATATCTGACCATATTAATGTCATACATATGTAAATTTTACAAAGTATTAATTTTCCTTCTTTAACAGTAAAATTAATGTCTCAGACATCATATTTCTAGCGTTATGTGAATAATTGAAACAAATATCACTTTTAAGAAAAACAAAAGAATTGAAAATATGAAATTTTAAGCTTAAACTCCACAACATGATAATATTTCAGATTTGAATCGCTTGCTTTGTTTTCAACTGCCTTAATTTTGTTAGCTGTTGAATTTGATTTTATACCACGTAACTTACAGAATGAATGTAAACCAGAAAATATATACATATGTGAATCAAACAACAGCCATGCATATGTGAATCAAATAACGACCATATACATATAAATTAAATAACAATCATATATAATTATACTAAAAGCTCATTGAATTTGTGTGAAGTTAAAATATTAATTAGCAATAAAAAAATTCCATAATTTATTTTTGCGTAGTAACACAAGAATTGTTGAAATGCTGACACTGATTATTCATTATCTTTCTCTGAAAAGAATTTTCATTAACTTCTATAAATTTATCGATGATTATTATTATAAAATTGCATTGAAAGAAAATTATTTCATTAACTATTATAATAAATTTGTTAAAAATTATCATAAAATTGTTATAAAAACAAGAATTATTACAAAATTGTACCTTACACTAATATGAAAAAACTGGTTAAAGCAAAGAAAGCTTTCGAAAAAACTGGATTATCTAAAAAGCTATCTTTTAAGTCGTTAAAACGTTGTTTTCAATTCGCTACAGTAACAAAATAAAATTTCGACTAATTTTTAAATAAAAATTTAAAAAATGTCTTTCTTATGCAGAATCCAACAATTTGTCTCTCTCGGCAATTTGAAAGATTTTTGCATTATTCATTAATATAAGTTTTGCATTTTCTTATAAAGTATTTTTTCTACCCTAGAAATAATGACATAAATATGGTAGCTCTATGCTTTTCTATTCCTTACGGCATTAAGAACACTTTTTACGTCATTTATATTTTATTCATCATTGAAATTAGTATGTTTATTTTAACAAACATGTATGAATTTTTTTTACTTGCTATCTTAACATCTGCCATATGTAAACATCGAGTGACCTGTTGAGCCAACGTTGGAATATTTAATAATAGATTTTATTTATTTAAACTGGCTGCCGAGACGCTGCCCCCTTAGAAGAATTTTTGCTAGATTCTTATTCTTCGAGAATATTTCAAATATGATGTATATTCTTTTCTGCCAGTGACAGAAATGGAATAAAATGTCAAAACAAGATTTATTACAATCCAAAGAAACCTTTTGATTGATTAAGGTGGAAAATAAATAAGTTCACTACAACTGTTTTTGATTGATTTCGTACGATATTCATTCAGACATATTGCTACATACTTTAACATTGTATTTTATGGCAGTTTTAATTTATAAAATATGTTTTCTTTAAAGAAATTGAACAGTACTTCACTGAGCCAGTTGTGTTAAAATATTACCATAATATGTTATATGGCTCTGGTTAAAATGATTAATGACACTATTTTTTTTTTATTTTCTGATTACTCAAAACAAACTATTGGTATTGTCAGACGATTTGACAATATTTTGTTAAAATTCCCCATTTCCAACCAGCTTGTATCTGAAAAAAATTATGTAATTACATAGTCAGCCTGCTGAGGTGTATCAATCTGATAAATTAAAACAGATGGATCAAAAATTGATTTATCACTGTAATTTTAGATCAATCATATTAAATTCTAGATCCAATTAGTCAAAAGATAATGTGACGTAATAGAAAACACATGACATTTCATAGACAATGCAAGTCAAAGCGAAACGTAATAAAAAGAATATGCATTGCAAAAAATAACAGTAAAAAATTCTAACACGAGTTTACTTCCAGAAATATTGCTCATACAAATATACCATGGGTTTGGGTTTCATTATATAAGGAAGGAAATCTTATGAAAACTGATATTTATAATTTATAAATAATGAAACGATAAAAAAATACAGGGTCTCATATTGATGAGGATGTCAATTAGTAAAATGGGTTTCTTACTTTCACCTTTTAACACAAAATTTCACGATTTTATCAACAAAATTTTCAAATAAATGTAAATTTCTAATTTGTTAGAAGTTAATTTAAATATAAATAAAAAAAATTCTGGAAATACCAACTTATTTATAAAATAAAAATGGTTATATGTAAATATTTCTCTAATTATTACTTTTTTTTTACTTTGATTTGGAAGAAATTTCTGTAACATGCGTGTTGCTGTTTACTTTATTCTTCGATAATTGTCACTTCAATTTAATAAAAAAAGAGAGGCTAAACTAAAGCAATTGAAAATATATAGCATCTCAGAATTACAATTCCGAAAATTAAAAGAAAAGAAAATTATTTTATTGCAGTCGACTGTATAATATTAATTTTTCATATTGAATAGACGTTTCTTGTAACAAAAACATTGTGAAAGGCTTTTTTTTTATTTATTTCAAAAACAATTATAATGCAACTACATACATGAAATATTTAAAAAAAAAACGCATTTTTGTATAAATAATAAAGATATTCCCATTTCATAAATAATTAAATGGACTTATTTTAAAATGTATTAAGAATCAATGAATTGAATAGTACTCGCTCTTGGAATTTCAAGGTGACAACGGAACCATCTGAAGTATTAAAAATTGTAAATGTAACAATAAATTTATCTTTTGATATCTACAAAATTTTTATTAATAGAAGAGTGAAATTTTGTATGTAAATAGAAAATAAGATAAAATGTTTACTAATTGAAGCTTTTAAGTTGAAGGTGGTACAAAATGTTATATCTTTTACAATCACCTCTCCAAATTTATCAAGTGTATTCATACAGCTGCTTTGTATTTAACGGAACTTTATCTAGACGCATTCCTAGAACTTGTTCCCATTTTGGGGAACACATTTGTAGAATGTTACAATGAAAGATTAAAATTAGATACTGTCAGCATTCTCCGATGATTATCAACGTATCATTAAATAATTGGATAAAATATGAAATATTTAATCAATTCCATACATATTCGAGCCGTCGCCCTAGGTTAGAAGAAGCACAGAATTCTGGTTGAGACAATGCAAAACACAGCCAGAGGGGAACATAACAGTCTACGCTCTCGCAATAAATAATGTTGTAAGCGATATAACTTCCGTGATAATTTAATTAGTATTTTCTTACTTAGAAAGTATTATTCATTTCACTTTCAACAGTTTAAATATAAAAGCTATTACATTATCTCTTATTTTGATTTGGGAAAAAATTGCGTATTGTTGTATGCTCATGATATGCTCCAGTTACAAAGTGTACCCTATGCTCCAGTTGCAAAATGTACCCTATGCTCCAGTTGTAAAATGTACCCTATGCTCCAGT
>JAPMOQ010045993.1:4614689-4648700 GCA_026543055.1 Argiope trifasciata
TATGTTTTAGTTGTGAAATATACCATATGTTTTAGTTGTGAAATATACCATATGTTTTAGTTGTAAAATATACCATATGTATGTTTTAGTTGTAAAGTTTAATATTAGAAGTTGCAATTTTGTTTTAACATAGGAAAAAAATTATAATTCGGGAGCCATATTTATCAATACTTTTAATTCTGTATATTAACTCTTAACTAAATATCCGACTGCTTATTTTATGTCGGAGTTACAGTTTCGCAATCTGCAGAATATCATATACAATACTCCAAATTGGAATACAAAGACTAGAAATCCCTTTGTATCTCCACTTAGCAAAGGCTTTTCAGTTGTCTGAAACATCCTTCACAGACGATGGGTAGGACGCTAACTATTCCGATTAGCCATTAAAGAGAATGACACAGAGGAAATGGAATGCGCCCGTTTATCGTAATTGCATCTTTGGAGAAGTTCCATTTGTAACGAGATATATCTCTTTCAGCCATGTTCGTTACTAAATATTATCTCAAAGTAAAATTGAATTATAATTAGATGCTGTCAGAAATGTATCATAAGGTAAAAGAGTAATTATTCAAGAATTGAAATGTTAATCTGGTTAATCACTAAGATAACCAGAGTAAAAGATAAGTTCTCCAGTTTAATATTTTCTCAAGTGATATAGATGGCAGTATTTTTTAATGCCTTTTCAGTAAAAAAAAAAGAATATATGAATGAATAAAGTTTAGTTTAGTTATATTAACGTCCCGTTTAAAGCAGCACGAGAGCTATTTTGATACGGACCTCGTAATTTTGAACCACGGTCAGATGACGAGGACGACACCTGAACTGGCACCCCCCCTCTCCACATCACGCCACACCAGTGGGAGGACATTTGGCCTGACAGATTTAACGTGCAACAGACCCCCTTCACACGACTGTTCTTCGGTTGAATCGAGTCTCGAACCTGAAACCCTCCGGTTCCGAAGCAGAGACTTTACCACCGGGCCACCGCGCCCCCATGAATGAATAAAAAGGTATTTCTTACACGTATTGTTTCGTATTGTGGTATAGTTTCGGCTTCAGGGACAGAAGATTACGTGTTTGACACCACAGCAATTTCAGGCACAAAAGTAAGATGTATGTTAAATCAATCTTTCGCCAATTGAAGGCAATGTATAAAAGTTTTGAGTAATGTAAAGAGAGGTTTGTTGGTGGGGTGGGTCATTTTTTATCACCGTCATCTGATTATGGTTCAAAAGATTTGAAAAAAAAACGCAAAATTCAGAGCGATATGATCGCGATTTTATTAACTTTATGCCATACAATTTTCTTAATTTTCTGTCAATATCTTTATACATACAAATATGCAATGGGGAAGATAAGCAGTATTAAATAAAAATATATATTATATATTTTTAAAGCATTTCTTTTCAGCATTCTGATTTCCAAGGTTATACTTTAATAAAATTTTTGAAATATTGTACTCGCTATTAAACAACCTCTGTTTATTAAATTCTACTTAATAAATGTAATCCTTAGGGAAAATGAGTCGAATCCTTATACATCGGTCATCAACAATGAAAAAAAGTACCATAAAAAATAAAAATACCGACATGAAAACCATTTTAGTTTTACTTAAACAAAATATACTGCTATATAAATTATGAATAAAATATTTTTATATTAAAAATTGCTTTAAAAATTAACATTACTTTTCTTTAAATTTTAAACTGTATTTTTGAAATGTATTTGTGAATGTTTCATACTTGCCTTTAATTTTTAATTAAGATTCTTTAAAAATTCATTCCTACCTGTCCATTTATACTCTTTAAAGTATATATGTGCCAAAGATCGTAGCTCTAAAATAAATAAGATGCCCTTTAGAGCAGGGCTTCTTAAACTGTGGGTCGCGACCCCCCTGGGGGTCGCGAGACTACTGAAAGGGGGTCGCAAAGATCTGATACTTTTCAATCATTATAAATAAAATTTTAAAATTAGTATAAACACTACGTACAAATATAAATACAAATAAAAATCATACAAAATACTATGTAGTTTTATTATAACTATTTTTTGAAAAAAGTGGCAATGCAAAACTGTTATGTAGGGCCTATAAATGAAAATATGGAAGTAGCATTTAAAATAATAAATACACCGCGCTCCTCGATTTTCAACTGAACGTTCGACATTGATGTCTGGCCGCCGGCGTCAGTGTTTGCAAGATAACTTAGTGATTATAAGTACCCAGACGCCACGTCGCCTTACAGCTTACACATACAATACGGAAGCATAATCAAGCTAGGCTAGGCGAATCGGCATATTATTTTTATAAAAGAATAATAAAAAATATTAAATGAAAGCTTCTTCTTCGCCGTCTTTGTGATACGGTGCCTTTGTGCGCTGCACACTTTGAACACGCCATGCGTCGGGGTTGATCTGATCGTAATTTGTTGTCATTGCACTGGTAAAGATTCGAGTGTAGTTATTTTTCTGTTTGTACTTCAGTTTGGACTCAGCTTTGTCTTCGTAGTGACATGTGTGTATTTACTGTGTAATTTTCAGTTGGTGTTTTTAATTATTACGTTAAAGTTCAACTACATTTTGTTTAATTATTTATTATTATTTAACCATCATGGATAAATGGCTAATTAAAATTCCAACTAATAAGTCTGCCACACCGTCACAACCAAGTTGCAGTGCTTCAAATCCGACTTCTAGCAAAACAAAAACAAAAAAAAAATATGACGAATCATATTTGCAGTATGGCTTCACATGCTCTTCTCACAACAATGAAGAACAACCAGTGTGCTTAATTTGCAAAGAAGTTTTGGCTGCAGAAAGCATGAAACCGTCAAAACTGCAACGACATTTGAATACTAAACATGCAACGTTATCAAAAAAGCCAATAGAATATTTTGAGCGTCTTTTGCAAACATCAAATAAAGAAAAGAACACTTTGGAGAAGTATGTTACTTTGAATGATAAATATCTATTGGCATCGTATGAAGTTTCGTATTTGATAGCAAAAACGAAAAAGCCTTTTACTATTGGAGAGCAACTTTTACTACCTGCAGCTATAAGAATGTCTGAAATTGTTCATGGAAAACAGTATGCTGCTGAAATTAGTAAAATTCCATTATCAAATGACACTGTGTCCAAAAGAATTTCAGACATTAGCAATGATCAATTTCAACAGCTTCTTATGAGGCTTAAAGACAGCTCAAAGTTTGCAATACAACTGGACGAGTCGACAGACATTTCAAAAATAGCACAGTTGTTACTTTTTGTAAGATATAATTATGAGGGAAGCATTCATGAAGATAATCTGTTTTGTCGTCCTCTGGAAGGTCATACTCGTGGAAAAGATATATATAAAAAAGTAAATGAGTTTTTTGAAAAAGAAGGATTAAATTGGAAAAATTGTGTTGGTGTGTGCACAGACGGTGCTGCAGCAATGACCGGACAAGATCTTGGTTTTACAGCATTTGTTAAAGCTGGAAATGATCATATTACATTTACACATTGTATGATTCACCGAGAGGCACTTGTTGTTAAAAAAATTGCACCAGAATTAAACACTGTGTTTTTTGATGCAGTCAAAATCATTAACTTTATTGAAAGTCGAGCACTTAATAGTCGATTGTTTAAAAATTTGTGCATTGATATGGATTCGGATTATACAAGTTTATTGCTACATGCTGAAGTTAGGTGGCTATCAAGAGGTCGAAGTTTGAAACGATTATTAACTTCAAAAGATGAAGTTCTTATATTTCTAACAGAGCAAAATTCTAATTTGGCCGATTATTTTCACGATAATTTATGGCTTCTCAAGCTATGCTATTTGGCAGATATTTTTGATAAAATCAATGATATGAATTTATCAATGCAGGGAGTCTGTGTTTATATGTTTATGTTAAAAAATAAACTTGAGGCCTTTGTTAAAAAAATTCTTATATGGAAGAACAGAGTGGAAAGTGGATCGCTCGAAATGTTTCCATTTACTGACGAGTATATAATTAGTAACAATATTTCAAAAAAAGATACTCCTATAACAAAAATTATAGTTAATCATTTGAAGGATATGGAAGTTTACATGCATAGGTATTTTCCCAATGATATCGATACACAACAATGGATTTGCAATCCATTTTCAATTGAAATGGAAGAAATTTTTTAAACTTCAAAGTACAAGAAGAATTTGCCGAATTAACAAGTGATACTACCTTGCGACTCAGATTTTCTCAAGTGCCTGTGCATGAATTTTGGATAGAAATCAAATCAGAATATCCCCTGATCGGAATATCGGAAATGGCAATGAACAAATTACTGCCATTTTGTACAACATATTTATGTGAATCAGCCTTTTCCACATTAACTTACATAAAATCAAAATACCGTTCAACTTTAATAAACGTTGAAAATTTATTACGATCTGTAATAATTCAAATTGAGCCTAGATTTAATTATTTGTGTAAAAATAAACAATCACATCCGTCACATTAATATTGTTTGATGTTAATATGTTTTTATTAAAAAAAATTGTTACAAAAGTTTATTTTTTTTATTGAATATATAGATATAGTTTTATGTTTTCTTATAAAAAAATTGTTACAAAAGTTTATTTTTTCTATTGAATAAATATATATATATAGTTTTATGTCATTCTATTTATTGTGTTTTATTACGACCGATATCCCGTCAACGTTTCCAATTATATATATATATGTGAAATGAATGGGTACGTATTCTTTAATCCTTATTTTATTTACATTGTAAAATAGTGCGATATTACATCTACATCTACGGTTAATATATATTTCATTATATGGAGGAGGGGGTCGTTTAAAATTTCCTAAGCTTGAAGGGGGTCGCTATATAAAAAAGTTTAAGAAGCCCTGCTTTAGAGCACCATTCTTCTTTAATACCAATAGAGGTTGCTTTCTGTATATATGAGAAAATCTATTCCTTGGTTCAAGAGTTATTTTTTTCCAGCAGCATGATACACACTTGACTGTCATATGAAGATCTTGATTATACATAAGAAAAAATTACAATATAGTAGCAGCATCATTTTTGCTGAGCTAATTGTTCAAATAAAGCTATAGCGATATTTAACATTTCCTCTTTTACATTTTTGGTAAGTCGAGATCTTTATCCATTCTTTCTGTAGATAAATATTATGTCCGGTGGCACGACAAACTCTCATTAAAGCTCTCAAATCAAAAATTTATATAAAAAAGAAGATTGTGAGGGTGTTTCTCAAGGCTCCAAACGCATAAAGTTTATATAATTAAGCTCGCAAACTTAAACAAAAGAAGTGTCATAGAAAAATGTTCTTCAAACTCGTTAAATCACCATAAAGCTTTATTTTTTACACAAACGGTGAGAGAAACTAAAGAATATATGAAAATATTTTTAAATATTAAGTTTTTTTTATTTCGAAAAAAGCTTACTGGAATATTTAAAATGACCGTTTAGTGGAATTTTCATTCCCTATCTTCACAAGTTTGTTAAGGCAGATTACAACAACAAAAAACGGAAGCTTTAAATTGTTAAAAGGTGGCATCAAAGGCACAGTTCAGATATGCTTGAACTATTTTGAATTTGGAGAGATACTTCATATCAGGTCCTTTATTTTCTGAGGAAACATTGACTCATAAAAAATCTGAATCTTTATCTTTTGAGCTTTTTTGAAAGGTGGAGATATTTTTCTGTAGTCTTCTTTAAAAAATGCCATTTTTTAGCATCAAAGACTTTCGTCAATGTAAAGAGTTAGAAGATGAAGAAAAAAAATAAAGTGACATGTTAGTGACATTTTTTTAGAAAAGTTTTAGATGGCCATTCTTATACATGCCATTAAGCCTCGGGTCTATTAGTGGATGTGAAGTTTTATACATGTAAAACATTTAAGTGCTTTTTTTTCTATCTTACAGTAGATAAAGGACAGAAGGTCAAAATTCAGGGGTATGCTGCATCTTACATTCGAGCTTTGATTCAACAACGACCACCCGTTCCAAAAACTCTTTATAAAGAATATTCCTCAAATATAAATTTGAAAATTTGAATATTAAAAACGAGAAAATTTCTGAAACTTCTCTCCGTATGTGATTGTAAGATTCATAATAACCAGTAAAAAGCATATTCTTCTTCATTCAGATTTTATAATAAAAATATTTTTCAGGAAAATTTACGCACTTATGTAAAGATAGAAATGCAGTACCTGAAACAACAAATTCTGCGAAGTTAAGGTAAAAAATGCTGTTAGTATTTCGCTTTGTTATGGTATATTAATACACGTTTCGATGTCATCTTCATCATTCATTTCAGTGTTTTTATCGCATTTGAAATATATCATGCTTAGGATGATATTCAGCAATCGCAACATCTTCAACTAGGTGAAAAAGTTTAGCCACGTTTCTAACTTTTCCCAATGGGATCTATATCTTTCAAACAACGCCATTTTTTGACTGAAACCGATTTATAAGATGCTGCATAGAGTTAGGAAAGTAAAATGAGTCGTATTCCGAAAGTGCCGTTTCATTGTACCGTCAGTTAAGAGTTCCGCGTATGCGCACGAGTCTCCTCTTGTTCACTGACTCAACTGATGCCATTTTAGTTGTTCTACTTTGTGTTTTTGAGTTTGATGTACACATTTAAAATGTTTAAGACAATCTTGACTGTAAGATTCGTGCTTTAATTCGATGATTTTTGAAGGTATGAAATAAGAAACCATCTAAAATGTATCGTAACGTTAAAGACGTTTATGGTCTAGATGCCAGCTTCCTAGCATAGTAGTAGCACGTCTTCCTCATGATCTGGATTCGAGTACCGGTTCGGACATGGATGTTGTTCTATGTTCCATCTGAGATATGTGAATGTGTCCCCTGTAAAAAAGGGTTATGCAAGTGAATGATGTTGGAATAGCTAAGAAGTACTCGTGGCCCTTGATGGCGCTACTAAAAACAAGAGACACATCCTTGCCTTAAGATCGCTGACTACGTCAGATCTTGTCCATGGAGAGTGACATTAAAAACCACAACAATAACGATCTAGACAAGATGAAGCACGCTATGATGAAAAATTGAATTTCATGAAGGTATAAAAATTTCCAGGATGAGTCTCGTAGTGGTCGGTTTTCTGTTTCCAAAGACTATATGGTAAGGAAAATTGGTGAAAAAAATCCAGGAGAATAGACGCTTTATAATGACGATGTTTTCAAACGAACTTCCTCAAATGTCACCTATCATTTTGCATGAAATTTTTAACAAGTTTCTTAGCTTCTCACAATATGGGTTTTGCTGAAAGTTTCAATGAAGAAGGTATAAAAAAGCTTATAACCCGCTACAACAAATGCCTGAACGTTAAACCGTGTGAAAAATAGTTTTAAGTATGTTCTTTCATGTAAAAATAAAATTGGTTTGAAAAAGATTTTTACTCTCTTTTCCCAAATTGTACTTTTCGAATGCGTCTAGAACTTAAATTATCTTTTTTTAATATGGAAAGTAACATAAATGTCGTTGAAAAGGGTTCCTCTTTAATTTTGTTAAATAGAAAATTTCATTTAAATGGGATGTATTTAGATAAATTTCAAACAGACATTTTATTATGATTGCAAAAAGGAAATTTTTTAATTAATAGACGCTTTACAGCAAGTCTTAAAAATTATATAGTGGTGTAAGTAAGAAAAGCGTGATATTATGCAGCCAAACAAAATTTGGAAAAACGAGATGTTCTTTGAAATTTCCCCTCTTTTCCCCATATTCCGAAAAAAATGTGCGACGTAGCTAAATGCATGTCTTGAATTTCAAATAGGAAATCGCTACAGTAATAGAGTCTCAAAACTAATAATTTTAAAGTTTATGAAAAATATTGTAATAGTCTACTTGATTAATAGAGGATAAAAATTTCTCTCTCGGAATATGCAAGTTATATCCTTTTTATTTTAAAATCATAAATGTGTTTGGAATTCAGCATGGAAAATAATTTCATTTTAAACATGTAAAACAAAATTTAAATCCTATTTTACTCAGCTTAAGGAAACATATTTCGATCTCTACAAATTTCAACTTAGTATTGATATTTAATGTGATCCTATTCAATTTAATTGGAAGCACCTTTCACATTTCTTGGTCTACACAATTATGCGTTCAATTAGAAGGAAAACCAGCTTCACAGAAAAAGAAAAAAACCCATTGTCTCCAAAAAAACATTCCATACTTCAGGTGAAAGCCAAATAATTTTTTAAAATAATCGAAAGCTTTAAAAAATAGATTTACCTTTCTACATTCCCAAAAAGTTACCATTTTCTAAAAAGTACATTAAAATATTTAAAAAATCCAAAAAATAGTGTTTTTTCTTTTTCAGAGATCCATTACTTTCAAAAGTTGAATGAAATTTTTAAAAAATATATATCTTCGCTAGAGTGAAGTGGAATTTTAAAAACAGCTATAGAAATCTCGAGTTCAGGCATTCAACTTATTTTGCATTTGATAGTTTCCCCAACTTTTTTCCTGTTCTATTTTGTTTTTATTTTCGCTTTATCTGATTACGTAATAAAAGAAAAAAAATCTCCTTAGGTAACATCGTAAAAAGAAAATCAGAAAAAATTTCATTGCTCCTTTGATCTTTATTGAAACCTTTCACAACACTTTTTTTAATCCTTTGAAATTCTTGTAAAGTTAAAATTAAGAAAATAAAAGATGGCGTAAAACTAGAATGCTGATGGCAACTTTCAGAAAATATTTGGATTCTCATTATTTGATGCAACTTAGAAGCTCATATGGCATTCGGTGTGTGAATAAATTTTCGCTTAATGAAGTTACAAGGAAAAGATTAATATTTTAATGTTTCGTAAAGGCTTGAATTAAATTGAAACATTGGAAGAAAAATACACAAGTCTTTAAAGATATTTAATAATTCTTGTTAGTAAAAAATCTGCTAAGGAATCTCGGCTCTAAGTTTAGAAAGTTATTTGGTAAAGATACATATATCGTTGTAAAAGAGCAATAAATTAATATTCTCCTATAAATGTCGATTTTTACTAGAAATGTTGATAAAATACCAAATATTTGATTATATTCCAGTGCAATCGAGTCAACGTCAGCATATTCTGATAAATGTGCAAATTTCTGATTGAAAGGCGAACAGAGAAATTGAAAAGTCAAATCCGAAGAAATTAGCATAGCAGTTTAAATTGTTTCAACAAATAAGATGCCGCAACAGCAGTCATCCAGTTGTTTTAACAAATAAGATGCCATAACAGAAATCACAGAACACCTATAGTAGCGCCTGTTTTGTTGATAGTTCGAATGGACCGGTCTACCACCGCAATAATCTCTGGGCTGTCTGCTATGGGGGAACGCTATGTTTAAGAAGTACACCATTGGAAATATCACAGTCGTATACGACAAATCGTCATATCTTTCACATTGCTCGGGTTCTAAAGAAATTCCGAACATCTTGGTGAACCGTAATGACACCATTCGTTTGATTGGCGTTTTAATTTAGGCTGGTACTATCAGACACAAATTTCATCCAGTGTAATGATACTGTTGTATAACCTCTGCTCCAACACATTCAATTTTTATCTTACTTCTTAGTTCTTGTTTTGAAAACATCCTGACAACACTTACGTTAGACCCCAAGGTACACAAGGATCAGGTCTTTGCATCACTGAGCTTGCGTTTGACTTACAAAGGATGAGTCTTTTTGCCGAGTAGTAAGCTAGGTATGTAGCTAACTTGTAGTATATATTACATTCTTTGGTTTGGTTGCGTGGCATTTTTACAGCAATATTGCCCCTATTAAAGTTCCAACCTCCGTATTATGAATCCTATTTTCAATTTTGTTTTGTTTTGGCACATTTCTTAAATTTGTCTAAAATATTTTTCGTGTGATATTACAATAAAAACACTTCTGTGGAACACAACTAAGTATAGAAAATGTTGAGACTAAAAATTTTAGTAGTTTCTATTACTCATACTCTTCTAGAGCACGACGAACTTCATCCCAAACTAAAACTGCATCTTAATAAAACTATCTAAAAGCTAATGAAACCCTCATAACAATCACTTCCTTCTTTAATTTAAACCTCACAGAGATAAAAGAGTTTAAAAAAAATAGAAAAGATCATGCAAGATTCTTTTCTGTCTGCTGTAAGAAAAAATTCTATGAAAGACTCAGAAGGGTAATTTTGGAGAATTTCCTTCCTTTGCAATCTGCTCTCTTTCGATAAAGCAGGTCCTTAAAGATTACAGCGCTTTGAACGGAAGGAAAAAAAATACAATTCTTGAGTTTAGTCGCACCAACTTATTGTGCATTTTATGAAGCAAACTCATATCAATCCTTTTTTGTTTGTAAGATTTTTTTTGTCCAAAAGATTCACTAATGAGAAAAAAATTAAATCTAGGAGAAAAATATTACTTTATCTTTCATGAAACCAGACTTTTTGCATTTTCTCAAATTTTCGAGAACATTAAATTATAGAATTTCATAGCAGAAAAAAAAACTAAAATATTGATAACAATTTCAAGAAAAAAAAATGTACGATAATTGTATAATTTGTCTTCAGACTAGATTGAGTTTCTTTTGATTTCGTGCGTGAGTGCGTGTGCGTGTGTGTAGTGTGTGCGCGCGTGTGTAAAATTATTTAAATATATTGTTATATTTAAATAATTTTACTCCCAAACATAATATATTGCTATAATTATAAATTATAAAATCTTTTTATATATTGCTTTATTGATAAGTTCAGGGTTCATTTTTTTCAATTGCTTTATACCTTCTAATTTGAAAATTTGGATCGGCCTTCAATAATAAATATGTTGAATAACTTAAATTTGCATTTTAAAAAGAAAATAATTTTAAAATTTGTCTCTGTAAGGATTCTATTGAAGAAAAAAGAAATATTATACCTGCTAATACTTTAATTCATACTGAAAAGAATTGAGTATCATATAGCTTAAGTATATATTTTGATAGAATTGAAGGAAATAAAAGTACTAAAATTACATATAAATGAAAAAATTAAATGAAATTTTCTAGCTTATTATAAAATAAATGATCAAAATAATTTTAAATTTGAAAAATTTTAAACTATTTTTAAACAAAGTTTCAGTATTGATTATAGTCACTTCATAAACTTTCTTTAAATTGAGCTCTAAACTGACTAATAAAGCGAACCGAAGAATTAGTGCAACTTGGCTTTTATACTGAGAATTGCCCTCTAATATGAATTAGTATCTCTTGGTGTTTTCAAGTTTGCAATATTGCCAACGGGAGGAGTAAAAAAATACGTTTTTAAATTAATTTGTAGTTTAATCATTTCCATTTTAATTTAAGGTATCCGACTACGTTCGGAGGAAAAATTTTGATAAGATGTATTTTTAAAAACTATTTAAAACTATAATTGACAATGCATCTAAAAACCATAATGCAAAAAACTAAAATTTCAACAAAATTATTCTAAAACATAGTATATTTTGAGAAATAAGAAAATTTGTAGTAAATTCCAGCGAAATTTGGCCAAAACGGTTAATATTCTACACAAAATTGTACAGTAGCCAACGTCTTTTTCTTCGTACATAAGTTACAGAATATAATGAAGAATGACATGAACCAAAATCTAAGAAAAAGTTTGAAATGCAAAGAAGTTATGGATGAAAATACTCGTTTATATGCATTTTTCCATCAATTCACAACTTAATTTTTCTAAAAATCCCTATAAAAGAAAAAGTTTTTCACCAACAGTCAAACTTTTGGTTCATTTCATCGCCCATATCATTTAAAAGACAAGCTGAAATTTTTATGTCAATACCTCTATTAATTTTTCAGATATTATCTTAACGGTGGAAAATTTTAATGAAAATTAAAGTTTTGTTAAAATACAAGTGAAAGACAAATTTCAGCTGAAAAATAGGTGACCCTGGATGATAGTTCAGGCCTTCCTTTTCCTGAAAAAGGTGAACTGTTTTGGAAAAGGAATGTCTTAACTACAAGAAATAGCAATAAAAATAAATTCTCCAGAGTGGTCGATAACCAGTGTTTTGAATGTAGTCGGTTACCTTAAAGCTGAAATGTTGCGGGAGTGGACAGCTCATTAGAGAGACAAAGAGTACATTTTGGGCTTAAGGCTTCGATAAATGAATAAGTGAATCATATCACTATCAAAATGTGAACCTTAAAAATATTTTGATGAAGTAGCTATTAAAAGACAAGTTACAAGAAGTATTTAATTGACAATGACGTTACATAAAGTATTTAATTAAAAATTTTAAAGAGCATTAAGATTGGCATCAGATAGTTGCTAAATGCGGCTAGTGTTAAATAAATTTTTTCTTTGGGTTCGAGAAAAAGACTAATTTTGGATTTAACAAAAAACAATTTTTAAAAATCGTCACTCCATTTTTTGATTTTCTTTCTTCATAGCATTTTTATTATAATTTGACTAATATATTTCAGTATAAAATTCTCACGGATTGATTTCAAGTCTATTATATTTCTCGAAAAAAAATAAATATATATTTAACACATTAGTGTAAAATATTTAAAAGATTTTATTGCGAGTCAATCATACTCCTCCCTAAACCTTTCATTTTCAATTTCCTAGATTTAAATTGAATATTAAATCATTTCATTTCTCCAATTCGAATAAATTTCTCAACTGAGTGTATGTTTGAAAGAAACTTTGGCATTTGAATTCTCCACTGACTTCATAATTAAATGAAATTCAAAAATTAGTAGATTTATATGGTTAAATAATTTAATTATCGAATTAATTTAATTAACTCGGATTAAATTCATCGTCATCACATATAAATTAATAAACACATTCACTTTTAAAAACTCATAGTTAGGGTAATTAAGAATCCAATCCAGTAATTATAATTTTAAAATAAAGGACCAATATAATCGTATAAGATTGATTTCACTGTTCAAATTACGACTCAAAGATTATAAATGAGAGTGATATAGTTAATATTCAAATAAAGTAATTAAGAGAAATTTGTGATTAAAAGATATTTTTGCAACAAAAAACACATTTCTAAGATTATAATTTAAGGTATCCGACTACATTCAAAGGAGAATTTTTGAAAAATTTGATTTTTTAAAAAACATTTTAGAATATTGATGTAATGTCAGTTATTAATACTATAAATGCAAAAAAAATTAATTGAAAATATAATATACTTTGAGAAAAAAGAAAATTTCTGGTAGATTTTGATGAAATTTAACCAAAACGGCTAACACTACACAAAATTGTAATGCAGCAATCCTACTTTTCTTTGGATACTAGTTATAAAATATGATGATGAATGAAATGAACCAAAAGCTAAGAAAAATATTGAGATGCAAAGACGTTACGGATAAAAATGTACGTATATACGCATTTTTTAAATTTATTTACAACTTTATTTCTCTAAAAATACCTATAAATGTAAAAAAATTTCATCAACAGTAAAAATTTTGGTTCCTTTCATTGACCATTTTATTTAAAACACACGCTGAAATGTTTACGTAAAAACCTCTATTAGTTTTTGAGATATCATGTTAACGCTGGAGAGTTTTTATGAACATTAAAATTGAAGTTAAAGGCAGTTTTTAACTAAAAAATATGTTTTGCTTAAAATTGCCCCTGATGATAGGTCAGGCCATCCTTTTCCCAGAAAAGATAAACTGTTTTGGAAAGAGGAAGGTCTGAACTATGAGATATAACACAAAAATTCGCCAATGTGTTCGTTAACAAGTGTTTTTAACGTAGTCGGATACCTTAAACGTTATGTAATTCATATAAGAGTTGTTTTCAACACTTAACAATACATGGAATGCAGAATTTATGATAAAATGCATACAATTCAAGGCTCCTGAATGAAAACAGCTGCAGATATCACCATTTTTTTAACTTCTCGTATACATGCTTTTCTTTTTACCCTTTTCATTTTATAATCACCCGAAAATCGGAATTCGAGATGGTGACAAATCTTCATGTTTCAGATTTTACCCGTAAAACATTGTCAATACTTCTGTCTATAGCAAAAATCGTTAAAAACACTTAGAACTACGCAGATGAATTTTGGCATGCGATCTTCACCAAACTTGTAGAATTCTATCAAATTGTGTAAAATCAGTTCAATGAATGTCTTTTCGTCAGACTGTTTGAATATAAGCTAATATGATTAATAATAAATGAAAGGGGCTAGATCAACAAGATTCGGTGTACATAATAGTGTACATCTATACTTATAATAAAGCTGAATGTGTGTGTGTGCGTGTGCGTGTGCGTGTGCGTGTGCGTGTGTGTGTGTGTGTGTGTGTGTGTGTGTGTGTGTGTGTGTGTGTGTGTGTGTGTGTGTGTGTGCTGGCGCTCTACAGGCCAGACCGTTGGACCTACAGCTACCAAATTTGGTACATGTATGCCTTGGAGGTCCGGAATGTGCACCTCGGAGCCCTTTTTTCGAATTTTTAATTAGAATTTGAATTAAAATTTAAGCGAAATTTTGACGTTTTTAACTATAACTTCCGAAAATATTATCGCATAAACATGATTTTTACATCAATTTAAAGATTAAAAAATTAGCCTTCTAATGGTATCAGTGTTTTAATGTATAACTTAAGCGTCTATTTTTAACGAATTTTTAAAGAAATATTTTAACCATGTTTTTTTAGCACGTGAATAGATAAAATACAAGAATGTCGGAAGTTCAAATAAAAAAAATATCATCGCAAAATAATTCTACAGAAATGCAACTTTCAGCACGTCACTGGATAAAATAAAAGAAATATAAAATGTGATATTTTCTTTAAAAAATAAATGCAAAGCAAAGGTTTCTTTAATCGTTTGCAATATCTAAATCATTTATTCCATAAATCATCTTTATTTATGGTAAACCTGATGGAATTTAGACAGGATATGCATTGAATTCCCGACTTAATGGCATATTTATGTAATCGTTTGCAATATCTGTATCATTAATTAAATACTTTCCCTTTCTCGCTTTCTTTAAAAAAACATATTTAATATTTTGGCAACATCATCGAAATTTTTTTTAATATTTATTAAGCATAACCGATGGTTAAAACTGACTGATTTATAAAAGTAAAGAATATTATTAGGAAAAGGTGTACTTTTAGAACTTTCCGTCCATCATCTTAAAGAAAATATTAATTTCAGGTCAATCAATGCCCGGGATTTCTTCAAGGCTAATGAATGTGATTTAATTGAAAATTTTAGAACGCTTTACTCATGGCGAACCAGCTGGTCGCCAAAGGCGGCTAGTAAATAAAGTTTAAGATAAATTCAACTAAGAGTTGATAGTCTTGCAATCTGTATCTTTTGGGAACAACTGCTCACAATAACAAAATATATAATGACTTGAATATATTAAATTTTTTATTGCTTTGTATTTTGTAACAACATCTGTAACTTGATGACAAATTTTAGTTTCATACGGATGAGTAAAATGCTTCTTTGATTTTCGGTTACTATTAACCGCATGCAAGATTTAGAGATTATCGTACATACCTTGGTGAGTAATTAAATTCAGTAAAAATATTAAATTCTTTCCAAATATTAATATTTAACTACTGTACGCTAACGGCATGTAAGATATTCTCTGGGATAATACTTTTAATAGAGCGTGTGAGAAAGGTTGGGGGGAAGCACTCAAAATAGATGGGGGTTTGATTGGATAGTTGGGTTTTCTGGAGCAAGAGCCAAATTTGGCTATCCTGTGCCAAACATACACTGAAGTGACAAAAGTCATGGGATGACTGTTAATATCGTGTCGGTCCTCCTTTTGCCCGGCGAAAAGCAACAACTCGACGTGTCATGGAGTCCACAAGTCGTTGGAAGTCCTCTGCAGGAATATTGAGCAATGCTGTCTGTATAGACGTTCATAATTTTGAAAGTGTGGATGGTGCAGGAGTTTGAGCACGAGCGGACCTTTAGATGATGTCCCATAAATGCTCGATTGGATTAATATCGGGCCATCTAGGTGGCCAGATCATGCGCTGGAATTGTCCGGAATGTTCTTCAAACCAATCACGAACAGTTCTGGCCCGGTGACATGGAGCATTGTCATCCATAAAAATCCCATCATTGTGTGGGTACGTGAAGTCCATGAATGGCTGCAAGTGAACTGAAAGCAGCTGAACATAACCATTTCCAGTCAATGATCGGTTCATTTGCACCAGAGGACCGAGTCCATGCCATGTAAAAACAGCCCACACCATTATGCAGCCACCACCAGCTTGAACAGTGCCTTGCTGACAGTTTGGGTCCATGGCTTCGTGGGGTCTGCGCCACACTCGAACTCTACCATCAGCTCGTAACAACTGAAATCGTGACTCATCTGACCACGCCACGGTTTTCCACTGGTCTAGGGACCAGTCGATATGCTCACGAGCCCAGGAGAGTCGCTGCAGGCGATGCCGTGCTGTCAGTAAAGGCACTCGAGTCGGTCTTCTGCTGTCATAGCCCAAGGAAGACAAATTTCGCCGCACAGTCCTATCGGACACGTCCCACATTGATTCCTGCAGTTATTTGACGAAGTGTTGCGTGTCTATTAACATTGACCATTCTACACAGACGTCGGCGGTCTCGGTCGTTAAGTGCAGGTGGTCGCCCACTGCGCTGTCCATGATGGGATGTGATGCCTGAAATTTCATACTCTCGGCACACTCTTGATACTGTGGATCTCGGAATGTTGAATTCACTAACGATATCCGCAATGGAATGACCCATGCGTCTAGCTCCAACTAACATTCCACGTTCAAAGTCTGTTAATTCTCGTCGTGCCGCCATAAATCACGTAAAACCTGTTCACATGAATAACTTGAACACAAATGAAAGCTCTGGAAAACAAACTGCGCATTTATACTTTTTCGCTGTGATACTACTGCCATCTATATATTTGCATATTGCTATCCCATGACTTTTGTCACTTCAGTGTATATTAAATGTCTAAATGCTTGTTAATACTGGGACAGAAAATTATTTAAGGTATCCGACTACAATCGAAAGAAATTTTTTGAAAAATTATATTTTTGAAAAACTGTTTAAAAATATGGTTTTTAGGTATCAATTATAATACCAAATATTATAAATACAAGAAAATTATTTGAAAATGTAATATATTTTGAGAAATATGAAAATTTGTAGTAAATTTTAATGAGATTTAACCAAAACGGTGAACACTCCACAAAAAAATTTTAACACAGTATTCCTATTTTTCTTTGCACACAAGTTATAGAATATAATGATGAAATGAACCAAAATCCAGGAAATATTTTAAGACGCAAAGAATTTATGTGTAAAAATATACCTATATATGCAGTTTCCCATAAAATCACACCTTAATTTTTCTAAAAACTCCTCTCAAGGAAAATCCATTTCACCAACAATAAAACTTCTGGTCTATTTCATTAACTTTATTATTTCAAACACACGCTGAAATTTTTTATGCCAATACCTCTATTAGTTTTTGAGATATAGTGTTAACGATGAAAAATTTTTATGAACATTAAAGTTTTGAGAAAATAGAAATGGAAGACAAATTTTAGTTGAAAAATCTGTGAACCTGGATGATAGTTCAGGTCTCCCATTTGATAAAAAAAGAGAAACTGTTTTGGAGAGAGGAAAGTCTGAACTACAAGAAATAACAATACAAAAATATTTGCCAATGTGGTTGATAACCAGTGTTTATAACGTAATCGGATACCTTAAACCTGAAACGAGAAATATTCCTAATGTAGTAGTAGTATAGATTCACTAATATGAAGAAAAGCATGACGAGTAAAATCTAAAACTACTAGATAAAAAACTAAAGTAAAATTATCCAGTAAAAGAAAAAGTTTCAAAGTGAAATAAATTAAGAATAGAACAAAGGAATGTTTATATTTTATTCATAACTAGCCGCCTTTGGCGACCAGCTAGTTCGCCATGAGTAATGCGTTCTAAAATTTCCAATTAAATCATATATCTTTTAGTCAAAATTTAAAAAATAGTTTAAGTTGAAAGATTCAGTTATAAGTAGTTAAAAAGTCGGGAACTTTATTCGAAAAAACTTTTTGAGTTTAATGCTCTAATAATTTATCGATTATGCTTCCAAAATATTAAAAATGTTTTTTTCGGTGATATTGCCAAAATGTTAAATTTGTTTTTTTAAAAAAGCGAAAAAGGGAAAAAATTATTGAATTAATGATACAGATATTGCAAACGATTACAGAAATATGCCATTAAGTCGGGATTTCAAAGCATATCCTGTCTAAATTCAATCAGGTTTATTGTAAATAAAGATAACTTATGGAATTAATGATATAGGTATTGCAAACAATCATAGAAACCTTTGCTTTGCATTTATTTTTTTCGAAAATATCACATTTTTTGTTCATTTTATCCAGTCACGTGCTAAAAGTATCATTTCTTTATATTTATTTTGCGATGATAGTTTTTTTTATTCGAACTTCGGCATTCTTTTATTTTATCCAGTCACGTGCTAAAAACATAATTAAAATATTTCTTTAAAAATTCGTTAAAAATAGAAGCTTACGTTATAAATTAAAAAATCTGATACCGTTAGAAAGCTAATTTTTTAATCTTTAAATGGATATAAAAATCATGTTTGTGCAATAATATTTTCGGAAGTTATAGCGGAAAAACGTCGAAATTTCGTTTTAATTTTAATTAATTCAAATTCTAATTAAAAATTCGAAAAAAAGGCTCCGAGATGCACATTCCCAACCTCCAAGGTATACATGCACCAAATTTGGTAGCTGTAGGCCCAACGGTCTGACCTGTAGAGCGCCAACACACACACACACACATTGAGCTTTATTATAAGTATAGATATATTACATTCAATGTTTATATTTTATTGGTGTAATCGTATGTGACTAACTAGTTAGTCAAACTGGTGTGGGGGGGGGGGAGTTAGTATAATTTGTGTTCATTAAAAGAATATTTTGGTTACGATTAATTTTTCCACATGCATTTATATAATTTCTTATTTTTGCTGAAACTCATTTTCATCGAACTTTTTGGACTAATATTTAGAATACTAATGTCCAACATATTTGGACTAATATCCAACAAATGTTCAGAATGTTATAAGAGAGCTAAAAGTTTCTTACCAATGAAAATATACGAGATTCTGGAATAATTTTAAAATTTCGATGTAAAACATAGTGGCACTTATAAACGCAACGAGCTAAATGTTTTTGATGCGTTCCCGAAACTATGCAAAAAGTAGAATCCAGATCATTCGAATTACAAAAGGAGCCTAATTGTAGGAAAGATCTTGAATAGAAAATTGAAGTCAAAACCATCTTTGTAAATTACACTTATGCCCCTTACTAAATCGAAATAAAATTCATAGAGCTACATTAGGTAAAATAATATTTTGTGAATAAAAATATTCAGTGGTTGTGCCGTTAAACCTAGAGTCAGTAAAAGATAACGACACTCCATTATGCAAGAAAACATGATATAGTTCTTGAAAAAATCAACAACACTAACAGGTAGAAAACCATTATTTAAACGGTTGCATTCACTCAAATCGTTCAAAGAGAACTCACTGGATACCAACATTCCAAAAGTCCCAATATGCCGCAAAAAGATCCGTAATTTAATTTTGAAGTCTCACGTTTTGCTATAAATTTAAATAATGTGTCACAATCATTCCGATACAAACTATAAAGTAGATAAGAAGCTTAATTCTAGGTACATTATCTGAATAATTTGAAATTGGTTCATAAAAATTTGATTCTGCAACATATTTAAAATAGTTTCAATTGAAAAAATATAACAAATCTGTGAATAGCAATAACGAATAATTTATGAATTAGACTCAATAAATTAACAGACTAAAATCTTTATGACGCAAAAAATACTTTGAAATATATAATCGGCAGATATAAAGCATAGAAATCTTAAATAAAAATGAATACATAAATGAATATCATATTTGCCCATTTTAATTTCATTTATAATTGACACGTCAAGGTATTTATTAACATAGAATGATTTTTAAATAAAAGTAGATATCATAAAATTCAGTTATGAAAACTAGTTTTAATTTATCGATCTACTGAGATAAAAAATACGTCGACTTTTACATTTTTAAGAAGGTTTATTTTTCAAAAATAATTGATTATTTTAGTATCTGACCAGCTGAAAAAAAAATCAATTGATATGTTTGTTGTTAAGAAATTGCCAGGTTTTGAAGTATTCATTTTTTAGAAACTATCACCTGTTTTCTTAAGATTGTAGAAAAATTTACTTCATAAAATTAAGCTAATCTTTCTCCGATAAGTTATGTATTAAAGAATATTTCTTTTAAAAAGCATTGTTTTTCCTAAAACAATTAACTCAATAGCAAAGTATATTAATTCTAGAATAATAGAATAACAAATAGAATGAAAAGAATTTAAAAACATTCTATCACTTTCATCAATTATGCATTTTAATGCCCAATTTCACAGCATAAAATCAATTCCGCAAACCTCAGAATATCATAAACATAGCTAAACGATGCTGCAAATTGGAATATTCAGACGTTAAAGTCCTTTGTATCTCGCCACTGCAAAAGGCTTCCAAATGTGTTCATAGATGGAGGGTATGATTCTAACTATTGTAACTATTATGATTAGCCATTAAACAGAACGGTACAAAGGCAGCGGGATGCACCCGTTTATCGTAATTGCATCTTAGGAGAAATCTCCTTTGTAACGAGATATATCCCCTTTCCGGTATTGGGTCCGCTTATTCATTACGGAATATTATTGGGGAGTGGAAATTGCACTATAACTAGATGATGGCAGAACCCTATCTGGTTAAGCGATCCTCAATGGGCAATAATGAAATGGAAATTCATTAGAGAACCGAAATGGTTTAAATAGCAGCTGCTTGTTATGTCTTTATTAAAATGAAAGGTGTATTTTTCTCATCAAGTCTTGCTATTTGAAACGATATTTAGAGTGAATAAATGATAAATTCTACCCCTATTTCTAGTATGGAAGCACTTCAAATGCAAATTTGGTTGTATGAGCTTTATAGTTCATTATGCAGGAAAAATTCTACATACAATAAGATCACCACTATAACAGCAACAAAATATCGTTCGTCTCATTTCTCACTGCTGGGGGAGTATTGTAGTGGAAGATTAATAATTCAGATATTAAGATTGAGTCATCACTTTTGTCTGGCTACCAACCCAAATTAGGGAGTTCGACCCTATCTATTGCGAATAGTAACATTGCTGAACTAGGGCGATGAAAATAAAAAGGCAACCTTCGTGTAGCTGTTTTGGCTCCCTCGACTAGAATAAAAAATAATTCAATAAAGGCGATAAGTAATCAGCCAATAAATAAAAAAAGGCCATAAATAATCAGCCAAACAAAAAATTGGGTAATACGCATAAACAATTCAACATGCAATAAGATCACCACTAAAACCGAAACAAAATATCGTTCGTCTCTCCTCTCACTGGAGGGGGAGTATTATAGTGGAAGCTTTATAATATTCTCCAGATTGAGTGATCACTTGAGGTCATGTTACCAGGCTACGAAATATAAGAGCGCGAGTGAGTTCAACCCAATCTATTGCCCATCGAAACAAGCTCTTAGGTCTTTTCCAATGGTGTGAGATGGAAATGTGAAGGAAGTGGGAGGAGTATTCAAAATAGACGACATGTTCGTCTCTGGTGACATTTAAAAAAAAATTATATTTCGCATCACTTAAAACCCGTAATTTTCAAAGTAAACAAAATTAAAACTGTATAAAGTTGGTGGCTTATTAGAGGTCAGAAATTTCCAGACTAGAAATTAACTTTGGGGGAAAACTTAAGTATATTAAATCAGAAGATAAACGTGCTTTGCGTCCAAAAAATGTGAAAAATCGTTTTACATTGTACGTCATTGTAATAAAATGATGCACATTGTAGTAAATTACTATGTATACTTATATTTCAGTTTTGGAGTAGCACGAAAGTTTTTTTGTGAAAGTCCTGGTATTCTAGACGGAGATCAGATTGCCTTAAAAGAGTCAATGGTTCTGGCTAACTTTCATGTCACACTTAGCATCTGGCATCGTATTGTATGCATCATTATACATCGCATCATGACATTAGTATGTACAACGGTGATTCTTTGATATCATCCAATTACTAACCCCGTACCTTTAATTCCTAAAACCACTTCACCATTACCTTAACCCGGCTACTCCGATCGGGCCCTAAGGCACACAATTTAATCCGATCGATCAGTGCAAAGCGACAATATCAGTGGCAGGAAATATGGATGAATCCTAATGGTGATCAGACCATGGTACATTCTTTTCAGGGGGAAGGTCCAGTCATTGATAGGTAGTAACCGACCCCTACTATTTCTCTACCCACCCGAGAGAAAGAATCAACCACCATATCTGAAGCTCCTCAATCTTCTCGCATTGTGGTTTTATGGTTAAGGTGCTTCCTATTTTCGGCACTTAATAAAAGATATCATGGGACCATTGTTTCATAAGATATTTTATTAGGACACAATTCATATTCTTTCGTTAGAATACCGCATGATAAAACGACTACCAAAAGCACTAAAAAAATCAGAACACTTTTCTTGAGAGCAGACAAATCAAATTATATGCAAGCTCTTGAAAGACGATTTCAAGGAGCTGCTATCTGTACTGTTTTTAATAAGAAAAAATGTACCAACTAGTGTGGTTTCTGCAGAGCTTTCTCTGCAATACAAATTCTCTCTTCCTCAACAAAAATTTGTTTTTGAATTCCAAATTCCTAGCATAGTATTAGTGAAAACTTATTAAATATAACTGTTTTGTGTAATACTAGAAATTTCTCTGAATCATTTGTAAAAATATATATGTATGGCACTTTTTTTTACAATTCAAATGGCACTAAATTTTGACAAAAACTACAATTGCAACCAGAAGACATATTAACGACCAATTGTGAAGCAACACTAGGTATTTTTGCAGAAGCTCATTTTCGTCGAACTTTTTGGACTAATATTTAAAATAATATCCAGCAAATCTTCAGAATGTTGTAAGAGAGTTAAAAGTTTCTTATCAATGAAAATATATGCGATTCTGGAATAATTTTTAAATTTCGATGTCAAACATAGCTGCACTCATAAACGCAACGAGCTAAATGTTTTTGATGCGTTCCCGAAACTGCGCAAAAAGTAGAATCCCAATTATTCGAATTAAAAAAGGAACCTAACTGTAAGAAATATCTTGAATAGAAAATTGAAGTCAAAACCATCTTTGTAAATTACACTTATGCTTCTTTCTAAATTGAAATAACATTCATAGAACTACATTAGATAAAACAATACATTGTTAATAAAAATATTCAGGAGGGGTGCCGTGAAACTTAGTGTCAGTAAAAGACAACTAAACTCCATTCTGCAAGAAAACATGAAACAATAAAACTCAAACAAGCATTCATAAAACAGTTCTTGCAAAAATCACCAACACAAGCAGGTAGAAAATGATCATTTAAGCAGTTGCATTCCCACAAATTGTTCAAAGAGAACTCACTGGATACCAACGTTCCAAAAAGTTTTCAATGAACTAATTCTTTTTATCGGTCATTTATAATATGCGAAACAAAATGAAGCTTCTAGAAGGGATTTTACTTGGCATGTTTTGAAACGGACATCGTCATTTTCAACCCCAAGTCAGATGACGCGGATGATACCAGAGCTGCCCCCCCCCCCTCTCCACACCAGTAGAGGCGCTTTTGGTATTGACGGATTTAATGTGCAACAGCCTGCCCCCCCCCCTCCTCACACACACACATGACGGTTCTTCGGTGGAATTGGGTCTCGAACCAAAGACCATACGACTGTCAAGCCGAGGCCTTACCACTAGAGAAACTTAACAAAACTTTATTTTGTTTATGAATTGTGTTTACATGTATTTGAAAATATAGAGCAGTCAGTCAAGAGTTTAACGAATTTGATATAAAATTTGATAAAAATTAGTTTATATAGAAGTTAACATATAGATAATATATCTGCGTTTCTCTCTGCGCTAACTCTCTGCGTTTCATAGCTATTGAGTTCACTTGTTTTCGAACAGCCTCAGACTTCCGTACACTGGATTTTGTTTAAAATTTGGCAGAAATAAGCACATTTTCTAATAATGCCATATACCGAATTTCAGACGTCTAGCTCAAAGCTTTTTTAAGTTATGTTAATAGACATCAATAATACCAAAGTAGTCTTTTTTTAACCCATGGACATTTGAAACATGGATATTTTTCAAAATATCAAATTCGATTTTTTTTACGATTACAATATTTCTTCTATACTTCCAATACTAGAAGTGAAGGGAAAAGAAACTGCTTTGCATAAAGTACAAAAGCATTCTTACATTAAGATATTTTTCAGGTCACGTACTCAAACTTCCTTTGCAATTAACCGAGATACACTTCAAGTAATTCCTCTTCTTTTTCATATTCATTTTAATTATTCCTCTCTCCATCCTCCATATATCAGCCGATAAATTGATTGATTAAAAAAAAATTGGTTCTTCAAATAATCCTGGAAAATTAAAAAAGAATTCGTCTTTAATGAGTACTCGTTAAAGAATATCATTCATCACTTTAATGAGTATTCATTGAACAAAGAATATAAAGAGAATGTACGGCAATCAAAAATTCGAATTCGAGATTTAAGTTCAATTCATTTATAGAAATCATAGATACAAAACATCTTTTTAGAATTGAAACTATTTATCGTTCTATTTGACTGCGAATAACAAAGAAAAGCATTAGATGGCAAAATGTATGTATCCTTATATCGAATATGTATTCTATCAAATTTTGTAGAAAATTGATTTAAAGGAAGTGGTTTGGTTCTACAAACTGTTTATAGATTTGCATAAATGTTGTTGTAAATCTATCTATACTAATAATAAAGGTGTGTGTGTGTGTGTGTGTGTGTGTGTGTGTGTGTGTGTGTGTGTGTGTGTGTGTGTGTGTGTGTGTGTGTGTGTGTGTGTGTGTGTGTGTGTGTGTGTGTGTGTGTGTGTGTGTGTGTGTGTGTGTGTGTGTGTGTGTGTGTGTGTGTGTGTGTGTGTGTGTGTGTGTGTGTGTCGCTCCCACATTTGACACGTGTATACCTTGGAGGTCGGGAATGTGCACCTCGGAGCGATTTTTAATTAAATAGATATAAATCTATTTTCAAATAGGGAAATTTATAAATATTCCGTTACTAAACAATGGTGGGATTTTGAGTTATTCTAAATTTTTAGTTACTTCGGTTTTATTTTAATATTCATTTTAATGGCTTTAAAAGCAATATAAAAATATTTATCACTATATATATTTGAAAATATTTATAATTATTTTTTATTAAACAAGATTGTAAACCGAAAATTGTTGGCAGAACTTAGTAAGCGAATTAAGGAGAAAACCCAATTTAAAAACTTGAAAGCAAACGATAAACAATTTACAGAAGATTTAGTTTACAGAACATGAAATATGAATAACAATTAAATCTTAACAAAATAACATTTGAGATGCTGGAATTTTGCGAATTGCAATCTATTATGTAAAAATATTTTTGATTTTATAAATTAGAAATTCGGGGGGGGGGGGGGTAAGGAATTTCCTTTTTTCGACATCTTCATCATTTCAATAAGTTGAAACGCTAAAAAAATGTCTGAAGCGAAATTTTTTTTAAAAAAAAAGAAGTCATCTTTTAAGCTCAGAAATCCAAATTATTTTGCACTGCATAGAGATCTTTTCGCCTTTTCGAGCTGTTTTTGTCATTTTGCTAAAAGAAAAAACAATTGTGTTTTTGAAAAACTTTATATTAAAGATTTAAAAAAAAACTGCTCATTTTATTTTTGACTTAACCATTTTTTGAATTTTCAACTGTCATTTCTTGATAGCATGAAAGAAAAAATCCTTAAGACATTCATGACTGTTTTATGGAAAAAGGGTAATGACATTTGAAAGGATGACTATCACATTGTTTTATTTCTGAAATGGAATTTCGCAGATCATTTTTTCTTTTTGCCCTATAGGCACATGAGAATTTTCTGAGAAGGAGAAGGAAGAGAAAATTAAATTTTCAATTCATTTAAGATTTCCACTAAAAAAATTATTAGCCTGCGGTAAGAAAGGTCAAAATAATTTAAACTTTCGAGCGAAAGTTAAAAAGGGAGAATTTTTTTTATCTTACTAAAAGAAATAATGTAAAAAATTATTCTTCACGGTTGTCACTATAAACTGTATGCTAGATGTTGATATTTCTTGCAACATCAATTTAAATTGAAAAAATATACTAATGCCCATGCCTGTATTTTACAACGAAATTAAAAGTGTCCATGTCTATATTATTTCTATTGTTTAAAGAATGTTCTGCAAGACTGATAATCTGCAATAAAATAGAAATTAATTCGTAAAATAGATATTAAATCGGCCTTAAGAACTAAAGCAGAAATTACATTTTCCTGATTGTATGAAACGAAGGACCGGAATTAAAGTTTCCCCTGTTTTTCACAATTTAACAAAGTACTAAGAGTGGGGGGGGGGTCAGATGCTTGGATCTTTTTTGCATTAATTGATATATATTATGATCTTTAAAAAAAATTGAAAATTCTGATAAAAAGTTTCTGCAATCTAATTTTCACATTCTTTGTATAGCTCTATATCAAAGTGTCGCGAGTCCAAATAATTTTCTAAACATATAAGATTTCAGTCATTTTGTTTATCATTTCCATCTCTATGCAAGTTAATAGAACTCGAGTTTATGAATATTTGCGTAAGTATTGTATTATATTAACATAAAAGTTCAACGAAATACTTCACTAAAAATAATAAAAATTGTATAAATACCATTTTCTTTGAAATCTAAGTTTTTTAATATCTACAATTCAAAAAAGAACTCTAAATAATTGTCTTACAAACGATTTACTAATAAAATTTTAAATGTTATACAATTTTTAACTTTGTTGAACAAAGTTATAGGAATTTTACAAAAAAAATGTGTTAACTTTAGCTCTTTTATGAGATCAGTAAGGATATGTATATCTAAATACTATTAACATCTGTTATAAAATTCTAATTGTATCCATTCTTTATATAATCTATACTTTCAGAGACTTCCGTTTACAATCGAAGGTAAAAATGCTGAACCAATTTTAATTATGCCCGCGTTATCATTCATCCTTCTATTTTTAAAGGTTTTAATTGTTTTCTGTTCTATTATAATTTTAAATAAATGCAGAAATTTGAGAACTTAGCTTATTCTTAAATTCATAAATACCTTTTGAAATATAACTTCTTAAAATGCCATGGTCAACGTCACTTAGTCGTTTTTTACCGTCATACAGAATGGAGAAATTGATCAAAATAGAAAAAAATGGAACATAAGTAGATTTTAGAAGACACATATTTAGCAAATACCATCCGTTTGATCCTTCTGTATTGTACCGATATATTTGTCTTTGCTCATTAAATAAGAATGACTCGCACATTTCAAAATTAGATATTGTTGTTGAAGTTTAACGTTAACGAGTTCTAGCATGGAATCAACATATAAACATGGAAGTTCCTTGGTAGCTGATTATATTGTGATTAAAAGAAAAGAAAAAAAATCTTCCATTTGTAAATGCTAGTAAATGTCAAATATCTTATCTACTCTTAGTAGCATTTAAAATATCTAAATATAAAAATAATCTGTTTTTCTAAAACATCCAATATTATATATATATATATATTCAAAATAAATAACATTCTAAATATTTCTAAAATATATTTAGATATCTAGTAATATATATTTAAAAAATCTACACCTTTAAAACATTTAATAAATATTATATAAATCTATACCTCCAAAACATCTAAATACATAAAACATATGTCTCCAAGATATATAAATTATAAATAAAATCTATATCTCTAAATTATCTAAAAAATTAAATTTTGAATTAAAAAATAAAGGATAAACTAAACACAAAGCATAAATATAAAATATCAAAAATTAAAAATAAATATGAAATATAAATTACAATTTTAGGCTTTAAAATCCATTTAATTTCATTATTTCAATAACGCATTTGTTAAATGATTAATTATATCAATCCTAGTATATTCCATTAATTCAAATATATATCATGAAATTAAATCAATAGCTTACATATATTTTGACGCTTAAGACAATGATAAATGCAGTTTTCTTAAAAATGTATCACTCTAGAAATTATGTAATTCCAAGTAATTTGAGTTTAAAAAATATTCGTATATTATTATATATAATAAAAATTAATACTGTTACGGATTTCCTATATTAATCCGTCGAGTTCTTTTTTTATCTCGTGTGTATATATATAGTGGTTGTGTATGGTGTGAGATGATGAGCACACAGACAATGATCAGTCCTTTAGTTGACGAACACAACACAGACGTTTATTTACAGGACGGGGACAGGACAGCACACAGTCGACAATATATAACACAACTATGTACAGGACAACTATTTAGAGTCGAGACGTTCACACCGGACAGCACACTACAAATAGTAGTCCACAGGCAGAAATTCCGTAGTGACAATGCCCACAGCTCGCAGAGCGGCCAGACAGGATTCAGCCGGAGAGGGAATCTTTATGGTATTCACTTTACACCACCCGAGTCTCTCCAGAACAGGTTGAAACTATTCCGCTATCTTTTCTTTCCTTTGCTGTCGACTCACTACTTCGCACAATGGGACTACTCCTTAGTTCGGACAGCTCCGTTCCCGACGACGGCACAACGGGCTACGACACAGGCTTCGTCAGTATATGCCACACAACAATCCTCCGTTCAGGACTCCTCAGTTCAAGACCTCTCTTTCTTAGGTCTTCTCGATAAATTCGACAGTGGTACTTGTCTTCGTTGAACTCTAGATCGTTCAGCTTCGGCTTCTCTGGAGCTCTCTTCCTTATATATACCGGTGGTAGGCGGGGCTAACATTTTCTGGACCAATCAGGAGCGTTCTTGCTGGATCTTGGCTCCTAGTGGACGGATCGGGAAAAGTCGATGTTTCGGGTACTTTCCATTTTGTTGTCAAAATCGCCAAATTCGTCGCCAAGCCTTGGGACCTCTGACGTTACACCCACTCACTATTAAATACACATTATTGTCAATCTGTCTTCCTTACGATGACAGTATTAGCGTGGGAAAGCAAAACCGCAGGTTCGTAACAATACGTTTAAAATCATGCGGAGAAAGCCAAAATAAATTTAACGATTGTAGATTATAAAATTATCCGTTATATGTTTAGAACTTCAGAATTAAGTAAAATTCCTGAAAAAGATTGAAATAAATTGATCTCTTACAATATAATAAAAAGCAAAAGATTTAAAGATGTGGAGTAAGAATGAAATAGGTTTTATAGAAATATCAACCAATTAAGAAAATTTAGGTTTTATAAAAATGTTCTGAAACTATTCCTCAAAAAAAGAAACCTTCCATTTAATAGTATCCAGAGCAATTGTTCTGTCTACTCCACCCTAATTACACTATATAAAGGCTCATTAAAAGTTCAAAATAAAAAATCTATATTTTAAAAAAATTTAAAATACAAGAGAAATTATAATATATTACACCCAAACAAGAGAAAAAGTAGTATATGAGCTCTTATTTCCACATAGTAATCCCTTCCCTTAGAAGAGAGCCTTGGAAGAATAAAACAGATACTAATTTTTTTTTTTTCGAATAATGTTGCTTTATTATTTTTAAATAAATTCTTGGCAAATTCCCTTCAGAGTAATCCTAAAAAAATTATATGCTGCTGTCACTTCTTTAATAAAATAAAAAAAATTTATATGGAGGAGTGGCATTTAAAATCAATGTTCATGTTCTTGAATGAAAAGGCTCCAAACTAATTTTGCATGTTATGGAACTATCTTTTGTCAAGTATTTTCCCCTTTTTTGCCTCTTAGATGAAAAACTTGTATGTAAAAAACAAAAGCGGAATACTTTAAAAATTTCGCCAAAAATAAAGTAACAGTTATTTTTTTTATATATATTTGATGAAGTATGTCAGTTTTTTATTTATTTATTTTTTTTTCCTCTAAAAGTTTTTGAAAGCTCGAAATTATAAAACTGCGAGTAGACTAAGAAAAACTGTCATGTTGGTGACAGTCTTTTAGTAAGACTAAAATAGCCGTTGTTTAACATCTCAAGTCTAACATCTCTCTCTGCATATGTTAAAAGTATTAAACAAAAAAGATTTTTTATAAGGTTAATAAGATACTTCAAAATAAATTGTGAGAAGATTACATTTTACCATTGTATATATTATTTCACAATTCAAAGGCTTTTATTTTCACTTAAGCATGCATATTATATTATATATATTATATATATATATACATAAATTTAAATCGAATTATTCAAATGAATATAAAAATACAATTATTATATTTAATAAATATAATTAAAAATCTTAATCCCTAGGCAATTTCAAATTCTTTTCAATTTGCGAGTTGTAATGAAAATGTTCAAAGAACAAAATACAATTACAACCATTCAATAAAATATTCTGAACAATACTGATGAATTACAGGAACTAGTTCAATAGTACATTTTGTACTAAATATATTCTGAAAGGAACTGCCTAGGAGATAGCTCGATAGTGTAGACTGATAGGCATAAGAGCTCCTGAACTGTACAGAAGAATGAAGTAACACTAATGATTTTCAAAACTGCACTTAAAAATATAGGATATATCAAAGTAACTACGAAAATTAGAATTCTCAGTTTGTTGTTAAATACTAAAATTGATACAACTACCACTAATAATAAAAAAAATTGAAACTTACAGAAGCATTTTAAAAATAAAAGAATTTTCATTTTTAATTCTTAATTAGTTCATACTGCCCCTACATTATATTATATATCTGATTCTTATATTTTATTATCAAATTTTCAATTTGTTAATAAAATACTTTTTATTCATACACTCAAGTTTTACTCTTTATTCATACACTCAAGTCAAATAAATTTTTTTGAAACTTTTAGTGGAAGACGCGTGATGTTAATACAGTTTTTTCAATCAAATATTGATTCCTTAAATTTCATTAATTTTTAATACTTTAAATCGAGTTTTAACTGTTTGTAATGAAAATTAAAGTCAACAAGCAGTAGCTCAAGCGGTAAAATGCATAGATTTCGGTATTTTTCACGTGAAAGTGAAGAAAGCGATTTCAATTCTTCGGAAAATCACTAATTTCAATAAATTAATTTTATTTTTATATGGGGGAACAAAATTTCTCTAATATAATGTATTTAGCAGGATTTAAATTTAGAAATAAATTCCGTCAGTGTCGAAGCCTGTAAATCACTGGAAATAAATTTTTTTTGTCACTTCATATTGTGATTCTGATATATGTACATATTTATATTAATTTTAATCATTTAATAAGAAGTAACTAAAATAAAAAATATTTTCTTGACGTGAATAGGAATTCACTTAATTTTTTATATTATATCTCCCTCTCTACAAGATTGATTGCAAGAAGAATAATGAGTGTGAAAACTTAAATCCCTTTTAATTTGATAAACAACTTCTGCTATAGTATATATGCATCATTGCATTGAGTGATAACGATTGGGATAAATATTATATATCAATATATCATTGTCAAAAAAGGTCAGCTAATTCATATGAAGTTAACCATTATCACCTTTATTTATTTGAAAACTTCCACAAATCTATAACCATAAATATAAAAATGGGACTAAAAATTTTTAAATTTTTCTATAGCACAAGAGTTATATTATTAATTATTTAAAACCTTTTATTGATCGCATATAAGAAACTTTATTTTTTCCTTATGCAGCAAAAAATGAAGACTAATTTAAAACAAATTTTACTATACTAATGGAAATAATAAATAATGAATGCAAAGGAAAATTATAATCACTATATCATGTATATTAAAAATTATTTTTTTAAATTTCTACTATATATTGAAACAAAAATAGTTGATTTAAATTTAGAAAATTCTAATTAGATTTTTTAAAATCAATTTTATGTTCCATGAAATATTATAGGTGTTTATAAGATATTTTTATATTAGGGGTGTTCAAATGAAATGGTACGGAACGACGATTTAGGTATAACTGAAGACTTTATTCAAAGTATACACCATAGGTCGGAGCACAACGATTCCACTGATTAAGGAGCCGAATTATTCCACATTCCCGGAATTCATGTGACCATGACGAGACCCAATCCTTCACAGCGGTCTTGAGTTCGCGGTCCAAGGTCCACTATTTGTTGAATTCCTCTAACACAAAAGAACCATTAACTCCCATGTGTGCCGAAGACTATGCAGGCTCATCAATAACAAAAGACTAAGGCTACTCACGGCGGGTGTGGTTCTTCTCCAAGATAAAATATGTTCACACGTATTTAAGGTCTCACAACAAAACTGGTCAAGTCCAAGTGGAAGCAGCTCGGCCATCCACTCAACAACCCGGACATGTCACCCTTCGATTTTCATGTTTGGTCTCCTAAAAAGTAATCTGAAAGAGAAGCGCTTCAACTCGGAAGGTGAACTCAATAACGCTGTGAAGGATTGGGTCTCGTCACCACCTCAGGAATTCTGGGAACGTGGAATTTTGCTCGTTAATCAATGATGCCGTTGTGCTCAGGCCTATGGTGCATATTTTGAATAAAATCTTAATTTATACCCATAGTGTCACTTTGTGCCTTTTCATTTCAACAATCCTTGCATCTGATTCAATTCAAAAACTCCACTGCATTACTAAATTTCCTTAGAAAAGGTCTAAAAACCATCGTGCATGAAAATATTTTGGTTAAGAAAATTTATAATGATGTTAATTAGTTCCCTTTATGAACATCTTCTCATTTGCATTATGCATAGATTTTGACCAAAACAATTCTGTCGTCATAAAAGCATGATTTATAAACTCATTAAGCCTTTTAAAAATCATTTCCTACTTTAATCTAACAAGAATAAAAGGGGGCTATCGCAAGTATTTAAAAAAATTGCAGTTCCTTTTCTTATTCTTGTTAAATACGAAAGACTTCGAAGGGTAATTTAGAAGAATTTCCTTTTAGTGCAATCACTACCACTTCGATAAGGCAGAGTACAAAAAGAAAAAGTTACAACGTCTCGAGTGCACGCAAAAAAATAAAACACTCTTCTATTATTCTACATGCAGACGCACCAATTTATTTTGAATTTTATGGAGCTACCTTTTATCAAACTTTTCCCCTTTTTAATTTATTTTCCTTTTAGCCAAAAGTCTCGTAGGGAAAAAATTACAAATCACACTTCTTTTTTAAAAACTTCATTAAACAGAAAAAGTAGAGCCTGTTCTATATATAATGAAAATCACATTTTTTTCTCTTCTCATAAAGATGAATTTAAAGAGCTTCACGGCTACAAAAAAAAAACATCAGATCGTTGGTGTAAATGTTCAGAAAAGCTAGCAGAGGCCCATTGTTTACGTGTCATTATACTGTTTTGTGTTTCAAGTGGAATTTCGAATAACATAATTAACTCCTTTTTCCAAAATGTGTGGGAATTTTTTTTTTTCTTGAATATTAAAAAGAACAAAAAAGTTTTTTAATTGCTCTGAATTTTTTTTATTTAAAGTGTGTAAGGCCTATGCCAATGAATGATTACAATAAATTAAAAATTTTAAGAGGAAAAAAATCTCAATTTTTAAAATGATTTAATTAATTGAAAACTAATTTGTGCAACAAAATGTTCCTTTTTATCAATGCCATCTGTCGATTGTAATAAAAAAATTAGTAAGTGTATTTTTAGTTTTAATTTAGAATTTAAAAAAACTTGATGGGAAAATTAGTATAAAAATTTCTTGATGTACATGATATGCAAAGAAAAAATCTGGAACATCACAGCAGATTAATTTTAAAACTGCTAATTTATTCACTAATGTGATATAAATTGTGACAATATTCATATTAATCTATTTATTTGTATACATTGCGGCAATATTCATTATTCCATTGATGTGTATACACATTGCG
>JAPMOQ010045993.1:4648710-4659158 GCA_026543055.1 Argiope trifasciata
ACATTGCGGCAATATTCATTATTCCATTGATGTGTATACACATTGCGGCAATATTCATATTGTTTAGATTTATATACATTGTGACAATATTCATTATTTTATTGATGTATATGCATGTTATATTTCTAAAAAAAAAATTGAATATCAACTTATCTATTTGAACCTTATAAAACACTACACATTTTGAAAGCTGTAAACTATATTTAGGTCACATATTCTTTAATGCCTAGACGGATTAATTGTGCAATTCAAAAAGTTAAGCCGTCTTAATTAAAGCGAAAGCGGAATAAACTAAACTTTCATTTTTTCTCAATAACATGGGAAAATATCATTCCTTAAAAAAATTTTATATTATCTTTAAATGTAAGACAGTTTTTAATAGTGAACATTTCCTTTTTGCATAGTTAATTTTTTAATTAATATTTTTTTCAATTATATATAATTTTTAACAATGCTTTTTTCATTGAAACATTAAACCTATTTTAAAGTTTATTTGTAGCAACTCTCGTAGGTTATAGCCATTTCAAATATTTTCTTTATGAACTAAGTTTTATGCGTGTTTATTTGATTAATTTATTGCTGTTATAATTATTTATTAAATGCAATTCAAATTTCTGTTAATAGTAATTAATGTTGAAATATTCATTAAAATCAGAATTGAAGAAATTAAAATCATTTTAACAGATTCAAGACAAATTCGATAAGTGTGATACATAAAACAGTATGCATTTTGTTTTTCCGTTTTATGCTCAGTATGTGTATGCAATAATTCTAAAATATCACAAGAATGATAAATAAAATTTAATGTATGGTCCATCGTAAAAGCCGTTTCAAATTTATATTAAATTTTGGTCCCAATTGCCAAAAGACAGGTTCAAAATGGATACGAAGTTAACAAAGTGTCAATTCATTCTATTTTTTTTTTCACCAATTCATTGCTTTGGTTTCTATCCCTTCACATAAATCAGTTTCTCCATGAGAAGGTTTTAGTTAGAATATGTACACTTGAAATTCTATGAAATTCTATCATTTCCGGTGTCTAAATTTCCATTAAAGAGTTGGGAGCTGTAAATTGATCCACCATTTTAAATGCAATCGGAAACGAGATTAAGAAACATCTTAACATTCTCAAATAGAAATAATGCACTTGGAGATATTTTTATAATGGAAAAGCACACACACAAAAATGTAAATGTATTTTTCAAGCCTTTCCTTAAGCTCGTTGAGTAGAAAAAACATCAAAAGATTCACATCACGTTCCTGGTGAAGCCTTAATTGAGTTTTGGGAAATTCCAAGTTTGTTTTCTTCTCCAAACTCTGAATAAGTATTAAGGAAGATCTTCAAATGTCTCTCTCCTACTATGGTTATGAAGATCATTTTATTTCATGGATATGGTTCTTGTCATAAAGGCTTTCTCGCAAACTTTTGAAGGCTTAAGAATTACCATGATGTGTTATTTTGATTCTCATTCAAAAGATGTTCTCGGAAGTTAAATATTACGGAAGATATTTTTTTCTTTAATAAAAGTTTTTCGTTCTTTTGCATTTTAATCATCTGTGTTTTTGTTAATCTGTTAGTACTTATTTACTAGCTATTTCATTTTGTCATTTGATGCCTTAATCATATGACAGAGTAATTCTTTAAAATAACTATTTAGATGCGATGTTTCCAAATAAGTTCAAATATTTTTCCAGGAAAGTGAACTGATACTATGTTACAAGATAACAATATAATAAAATAAGTAATCGTAAATATAAAGCACACTAAACTGAGATGGATGAATGGATGGCAGTTTGGATTCAATGGCACCTGGACCAAAGCTGACCATTTTGCGTTAAAACAAGTGGTGTGTTTTTATTGTCAAATGATCTTTAAAGAAATTGTTTCACCAAGGTTAAAATACAACCTTTTATAAAACCAAAGTAAAATAAATTTAAAGGAAAAAGATCTTAAAATTAAAACTCCAATTACAGAAAAGATTCCAAGAAAATGTTTAAAAACCTCATGGTATTCATATAAAATGGATAAAGTTTATGGCTCTTAAAAATTCAAAGATATTCTTGTGAGGGTGTTCTCCCAGCAATTCACGCATATCCAATGTTAAAGATTTAGAATACCGTATACGATGGCGAAATACGCAGGGTTCAGCAGAAAATAGGCTGATTGCCAATGGGGAGGCTTAACTATTTCAATTTTAACCTTTTCGCTGCAAACAACACCTTTAGGCGCTTTACTTTCCTCTCCGATTTTCAGAGCCAGCACTTTAAACCTTCATTCTGAGTGAACAGCACTTAGAAGCTCTTACGCAGAGTTTCCTACAAAATAGCGCCGTTCATTTGTAACATTCATTCTACCCTGAAGTAAGTTTCTCAATTGTTTTTATAAGACTATTTTATAAAACTAGGTTATAAGACTATTTTTATAAGACTTTTTATGACTAATTGTTTTGACTTGAAATTATTACTTTTTTTGTTTGATCGGCATGCCTGTCAGCCGCTTCAGGGAAATAACCTGCAAAAATCAGCTTTACACAACATGTTTGGAACGCCTTACGTATTGTGTTGTCTACTCAGATCTCCCACCTTCGCACCGACTGCTTAGAGCGCAATTTATATCTGAGTGCTCTGCCACGAAAGGGTTAACTCATATTCAATCTCTCTCAGGATAGCTGAGCAGCCAGATTTCGAGATGGGGAATCTCCTTATCGTTGACTGTTCGCAGCTGGATATTAGACTACACGTGAAGTTCATTGTAGGAATGAAACTTATCGCTGGAAAGGAGTGCCCTACAGCTGGATGCAG
This sequence comes from Argiope trifasciata, assembly GCA_026543055.1. Lineage (NCBI taxonomy): Eukaryota > Metazoa > Arthropoda > Arachnida > Araneae > Araneidae > Argiope > Argiope trifasciata. The sequence continues at coordinate 4,651,513 of JAPMOQ010045993.1, forward strand.
GGTGATCCCTTTGTGATTGAATATCAGAGACGTGTTTCAGAGCGGGCAACTGCAAGAAAGCGTCATCGATGGGCAATCCGAAAAATTGGTGCCACAATGGAGGGAAATTTTTGCTGGACGATTGGCCAATGGAGAACTGCCGTGGATGAATAGAGATTCTGGAGATGGACTTTGAACAGCGATAAAGAGCAGGTCTTGCTTTTGGAGAAAGGAAGAGACCCTTGGATTTCGGAAGGCGGCATTTTTACAAGAAATATTTAACTTAGATTATATGCAGAAGAAATTTTTTTTCTATATATATATATATATATATATGGCAGTAAATAAAATAACAAATTCCACCTTCTTATTTGATCGCTGGAGATTATTCCATTACAAAGCGCATGCGAGGACATTTGTGCCTCTTCTCCAAAAAGTAGATGGCGATGGGCTAATCTAGTGTGACCAAAGCACAAACGGGTTAAGATTGTGTCTTCTTTTCTATTTGAAATGTATAGCCAAGGTCCAACTCGAGGCTTAAGACAACAAAATTTGTTTTCCGTTAAAATGGTAGGTGCAATGGAATCAGTTAAGAGGTAGAGATTAGTCCTGTATTTTTTAATCACTCACAGAGACACTAATATATTCTGTATTAGTAGACGTCGTTTCATTCCATAAAATATAAACATTAAGAAATATTAAGGAAAAAATTGTCAGTACACAATGAACAAAATTTGTAAACATTAATAGCAGCAGCAATCGACTAAACAAAAAATGATTCATTACAAATAATTAGATAAACTCTACGATCAGTACTCCAAGGTTACAGCTATGCATCGTGGATACACTTCCCCTTTCATTGCCCTCAACATGGTGTAAAGTTTTCTAGAATGATCTCTGGCTTTAAGATGTATAACGCCGTACTTCGCCCCAGGTGTCTATACTAAATTACCTATTCAATTGGATGATCAATAAGACAGGAGGGTAAAAAGAAGGATTTAGTTTATTTATATTAATGTGCCGTTTTAAACCAACACTAAGACTATTTTGGGACGGATCCAGTAATTTTGAAAGGTGGCCACATAACGAGTACAACAGTTGAGGTGGCACTCACCTCCTTTACCCACCACATGAGCGGGTGGACGTTTAATGTGCACCACACCCGCTTACACAACGTTCTTCGGTACAATATGAAATCTGAGAGCCTCCAGTTTGGAAGCCGGGACTTTAGTACCAGACCACAGTAGCTCTTGAAGACAGGAGAAATAAAAGAAACGACAAATCCTCCATGGGATCTCTACAGAGAATGGACTGGTGTCAAATCCTGAAAGGCTGTATTTCATGTTTCAGCAAAGGAACTCTTATATGAAGGGAAAAAAATACCCCAAAGGAAATGGTGAAAATGGATTGAACTTAAAGAAATGTTGATATATAGAGATGCAACCTCTTTACTATATTAAAACCTGATCTGTGATTAATCTGAATTGAGATTACTAATTGAAGAGAAAAGGGGAAAATGAAAGATAAAAATTTATATATAATATTGTAAACATCTATATATATCAACAGATAAACATTCTATATAGAAATCAGAAATATGTAGCTACTGTCTGTATCCTGTGGTTGTGATTTGTTTTTCTTTTTGAGAGCATTAGTTGATTTTTTTGGATGTTTATTCAGTTATGCAGGAATAATTTAAGCTGATTTTGATGATTGATATTTTGGTCTTAACATTTAATTGTTCTTGAATAGATCTTGGTGCTTGTGAATATAACTTTTTACAGAATGTATCAAGCCCTCGAGGAAGTGTTTGCTTATTATTACAAAATATATACATTCGAATTCCATGTCAATAAACTTCTTACTAAAATAGACTATTTTTATTAGTTATGTGTAACCCAAACCAATATACTTCTGGTTTATTGAAGCAAGTCATTGGACGAAGAAGTTGTTAACAGTTGAAATCACTGCTTTTAAGTGAAGGTGTAATATTAAACATTTTGCATAAATTTTCAAAAGAATTCAGATATATACTAAAATAAAATTCTTATTGTTTAATTCATTATCTTAATGAATGCCTGGTTTTTAAATCAATTTTAAAGTTTTAACTTATTTTTTGAATAAATTGTGGAAAGATGCTTTAAAAATGTGCAAGTTTGATCAACAGCTAAAAAATAAATTTCATCGTTGAGTTGAGTCTAGTCAAGAAAAAAATACACAATGATAAGAATTCTTAAACAATATAAAATTCGAATTATTTTTCCACGAAGCGACATTTAATTCAATTTTACGAAATAAAATATAATATTGTTACATAAATATTCGGTTAAAACTCGAACAGGGTTGCTATATTTGCTGTATGCTGACACAATCAATATGCCTCAATAAAAAATAACGTCGTTGTTATAACAAATAACATGAAGACCAAACACACAGACGACAAAACAGTTGAGACTAACACAAGCTATACATTTCAGAGCATTTTGAACAAACATCAGCCCAGAAATAATAATCGGTAGTAAACAATCACGACAGCACACAAAGCGACTAGACAGAACTCAGAAGGAAGAGAAGTATCCACATAGTTATTCATTAAAGTCTCTTCAAAAGCCTGTTATTCTTCACTGCCTCTCCACTTTAACTGTACTCATTTGCCGACTTATTTTTATACGACTGAGAATTCAACACACAACTCGATGCTGCTTCAAATACTTGTCTCCAAAACTCGGTTCTACACTCAATGCTCAAACTGATCGATTGAGCTCCATTCAATGCTTGCGCTTTGCTGGGATAATTCAACTAATTCGTCACAACTCAGCACAAATACTAACTATACTACTAACTTCGACTTGAACAGCCTGCCTTTTATAATAACTCCCTTCGTAGTACACGGAAGAATCGCACATAATTCACCTCTTATTGGTTCTATCACCAAAGTTCTTAAAGCTTCTACTATCCATTTTGTTCGTAAAATCACCAAATCGGTCCCTAAGTTGCCAAGTTTGTCGCCAACACAGAAGTTATTGCTCTTGTATCCAATCGGCATTCAGTAGGGTTGTCCATTCAAGTATTTTTCCTACGATGTAACCGTTTCAGGGGGAATGCAATACCACAGATACGTCTTAGTCTTACAAACAAAAAAGGTGGTCATCGTACAGTCAAAACAGGATTTTTTTTCTTTATCAATATTCATGCAATAGATTGATTCAATAACACGATGTATTCTATCAGAAAAATGCATTGAAATTTCATTATTATTCTAACGATATTTTAGTAGAAAAAATTGATTTTATTGTTTAGTAACACGCAGCGTTTACTAGTTGACTTTAGATGTGAAAAAAGTCGTTTTTTACTTTTATAAATACCAAATAGTTAAAGAATATCGTTTCATTTTTATCTTATTTAGAGTCAGTTCTTTGAATGCATTTTCCCAATTTTTTCATTTATTCTAATTCAAGTAAAAAGTTTACACTTTTCTCACTTATTTCAGCATATATACATAAGCAAAAACAAGAATATTTGATTAAACATCGTCACAATAACAAGAAAATTTAGTTAGAATAAAACCATAAAACCATAACGCTTTCTAAATAAAAATGAAATTCTTAGAAATGACATTTTTAAATGTTTTCATAAAAGGCGTCTGGTTAAATTAAACCAATTAACCCCCCCCCAAAAAAAAAATCAAGAAAACGTCTCCAATTTAATTATTTCTTTATTATTCAAACGTAATCATTTAAACTCAGTTTCTCGTAGAGGAATTATAATTAAATATCTGCGAAAGTCCATCTTTTAACTAATCGCAAAATTAGATTTATTTCTATTATAAGTCAGTTGCATAAGAATTTTTACAGATGCTGTAGAAGAAAATTGACTTTATTCACAGAAAGGAAAATAATGAAGTTACTTGAAAAAAAATGATCAAATCTATTAAAAAATTTGGAGCTCAAGAATTTCAAAGAAAAAACTTTGGATTTCAATAGTTTTTTTGAGGCCGACAGAAAAAAAAATCCATTAAGGATTAATTATAATACCATGATAAGATTGAAATAACAACTAGTAGCTGAATTTTGATGAATGAGATCGAAAGTGAGCAACCCTAATGGGTAGAAACAATTTGGATTTTTTAAAGAAAACATTGAAAATAATTACGTTACATTGATTGAAAATAGTTACGTTACATTTTATTTACAAATGATAATACTAAATACAATATCTCCATAAATGTACGTAAATGTACAGAGTGATGATAATCTGTATAATTGCAAACAAGAACTATAAAAACTAGTTTTCAATTAAAAATACCTGATTAAAATTGTTTCATTATATTATTTTTATACGAAATTTTTCATCAAAAAACATTTAAGTAAATTAAATCATGTGTCACAAAAAGTCATGTAATCAAATTTTGAAGTCTTCGTCTGTCAGACTGCATGTGCAAAAAAATATAATGATTGAGAAAAATAAAATGTTTTTTTTTTGTTGTAATTAAAATTGTTACTACGCCACATTTTAGTTCCTTTTGACTGATAAACATTTTCATCTTTGAGTACTTAAGAATACAAATCTTAGCACTCGTAAGATTCAAGATCTTTCACAATATCCATAATTTCAAGCCTAACATTTAATAGAAAATGTATTCAAGAAAGTTTTGTAAAAATTTTTTTTTTTTTTACTTTTATTAGTTTTACATTCGATATTTTATGTATTATAAGAATCATGAAAACGAAGAAGTATTTAAATAAAACACGTGATTATTTTAAATATTCTGGTACATAAGTTTTTGAAAATTAAAATTTTCTTTCATTCAGTGAAGTAAATATGCGATAGGCGTAAGATATATATCTAATAAAAATTTAAAATTGAGCACGTGTTTTGAATATAATTATTTGACTGTATAATTCGAAACAGCAAAGATTGTCTGAATAATTATTCTTTTCTGCTGCTTAAAAAATTTTAGACATTTTCTTTTTAATCAAACAGTTCCTTATCAAGTTTTATCTCACAAAAATGTATTAAAACTTACTATGCTTTTTTCTTCACAAATGTTCTCCCTCCAATAAATAAAAATAAAATCGAGTAAAATTATATTCCTCACTGACAATTTCGTAACTGATGAATGAAGAAAGCATATATAATTATTTTGATGAGACGGACAAAGCATGCATTAGATTTAACATTAGTAAATTAATGACAATTAACATTAGTAAATAATGATAATTTTTAATTATTATTATGATATTGATAGGATTCTCAGCAACAATGCAATCTGTAACAATATTATGTTCATAAATTCCCCGTGTTCGTTTGTAGTAGGTTTATGGGAGAAAAACTATCAAAAGGCATCAGTAGAAAACAATAACGATGTTTAACACGAAAACACTAATACGAAGACGACAAATTACAACCAAGACGAACACACAGCAGCAAACAACAACAACCAGAACAGACAGTAAACGACAAGTAGTAACGACCACACAAAGAGGCCAGACAGGATTCAGCAGGAGAGGGAATCTTCGGAGCTTCTCTCAACGATCTCTCTAAACGGCAGAAATTCCCCATTGTCTCCTCAGCTTACTGGATGCAACAACCGACTCACTACCACACTACTGTATACTTTACACACAACCTGATGTTTCTACAATAGACATCAAGACTTATGGCCCATTTCAGCAATATCTTGAACTCCACACAATGCTGGACTGCTTCGCCGTTTCTCCGTTATTCTCTAAACGACTAGCTTGAATATGACTCCAACTGCGATTCATTGCAGTTTGAAGCTGCCTGTCCTTTATAGTTTCCAAGGGGCAGGTTCTTGAACCAATCAAGGGTATCTCAGCTCCTATTGGCTGGATTACTAAAATTCTCAGTTATCAGAAATATCTATTTTGTCGCATAATTCATCACGAAGTTGACAAATGGCCGACAAGTTTGTCGACAAGCTCTAAGATTACTGTCTCAGCATCCGTAACGTAAAACGATCTTTCCCGTGATTTAACTAACCATTTTGGGAAGCAACATTACAGATTTGTTAATTATTTTTGGTCCGTTTTGTTGAATGTAAAAGAAAATTAAGAATATTCAGAAAAATTACACCCTTTCCAAATACCTGTAAAATACAATTCTGGAAAAATATCTTTAGTTTGTTCCAAAAATTCACACAGAGGAATAAATAAGGAAAAAAATGTATTAATCCCACCTATATGCTTGTTTTCTTTTGGCCTTATGAACACTCCCAATCACTAAAAACTTTCTTGTACACAAAGAAGTTCCGTTTAGTTTAATTACATTAATGTCGCATTTTATAGCAACTCTAAGCCATTTTGGGATGGTCCTTATAATTTTGAATAGCTGTCAGATGACGAGGACCCCACCTAAGCTGTTACGCCCTCTCCAAACTTCGGCACCACATCAGCAGGCGGACATTTGACTTCGATAGATTGAACAAGCAAACCAGTTTACACGACGTTTCTTAAGTGAAATCGGGTTTTGAACCTAACACCATCCGGTTCCAAGGCCATGAGTCGCCACGCTCTTGTGGTATAGAACAAACCTAGAGATCCATAGAAATCTTGAGTTTAATTTTTTTTAAGATTGTGAGTGTATTTCTTTTTTTTTTAATTCTTGTACAAATGCTAATAAAGAAATGAAGCTAAAATATTTAATCTGGAAATGGTACGAGTATTTCAAATATTTCCATCGTTACTAAAATATTTGTTTAGTTGCATTTTAATTTTATTCTATAAATGAAATCTTGAAACTAAAGTTCAAATCCCATTCAAAAAAAAATTAATATCTCTGCAAGCATAAAATGCTGATCCCGAACTTCAATTTTTATCATGGTAATAATCATTATAGAAAATTAAAAAATTGTGATAATTTCATTTTTTTTTTGGTGTTGCAATACGCTTTTCTGCATTATCATAAATTAAAACTTTTGATCCATTTAGATAATATTATTGAAATAAGAATAAAAATATATTAATAATTTCTTTAACAAATAAATCCACCCGCTTCGAGAAATCTCCAAGACATAATTTTATATTGAAATAATCTTAACTAATTTCGTTTATTCAAACTTTATCTTTCTATAGTATTCTTAAAATAAATTACTTTATTTAAAACCATCATTTTTTATTCTGAACCCTAAAGTAATTTTAGATACAAAAAATGATTTGAAATAATTTAATCCCGAAAGTAATTAGGAAAAGAGAATGGAATTATTTTTTTACATTAAAAAACAATTAATCCTCGTTTTAGATATAAAACAATTTAATTCTTAAATATTGTAAAAATAGTATATATATATTTCTTAATTTAATTATTCTAATGTAATCCTATAATCCTTTGAATTTATATCAAACAAGAAAAAAGGATTTTGTTTTTAATAGTTACCAAATAAGAATATTTATTGCGTAATATATAATCAGTAATGAGAAAGCTTTTTTATATCTTTGGTAAATCTATATTAAAACTGCAAAAATAATTAATGATTCTCTTTGGCAATACAAAGAATCTTTTTTTAATTAGTTCGATATGCATTCAGTTAACATTCAAACCATACCAGAAAGTACAATATCATTTGTGAATTAACTTTTTACAATCATATTTTGCTCAAAAACTTGTATTCATACTGCATAGCCTAGCCACACTTGTATTCATACTGC